>JANAVB010023599.1:565000-640000 GCA_029216955.1 Iris pallida
ACCTCGACTAGAATACCTGCGGAAGACATGAACACACACCTGGAGAGATAACCAGGTCTTCAGAGGGACGTAACAAGACACATAATATCATGCCAATATAACTAAATATAAATTGCTCAAATAAATAAGTCAATTGAATTGTAATATGTTCCAATACACACCATTGAACTAGCGTACCATTCCCCCAACCAAACAAGGACATAAGATGGTAAACTAATTCACGATGACTTATCTTTCCATGCTATGAATCCAATATGGTATCCGGACCCCAACAAGGTTCAGTACCTTCTCATCGAAATAGTGAGCCAAACCTACAACCAAACAAGGACAAGATATGGCAAACTAGTCTGCGATAAGTTACTGTTCCAAGCCACGGTCAGATACAAGTACCCAAACCAAAATTACTGGTACCTAACGGATAAAGGTGCCTAACCATTCTAAGTGAAATGTAGTTAAGAACAATCCTTCCTACGTATGGGCCCTGGCTAAATTGGATCGGCATAGTCCCCCTTGGGGCACCAGAGGCCCAATCAATAAGAGCATAACGTTCCGCAGAACGCCAGTAGCCGTCAGTAATCAGTGGGTCATCAACCCCGTATCTCCAGCGGAGCATCCGGGTCACAAGGAAAAGTGAATAGTAGCCCATACGCTGAGGAATTGTCCTCCCCGCCCAATGCCTACTATGTTGTATCCACAACACAAAATGTCATACCCTTATTATTGTTAATTTTATTATTATTATTATTATTATTATTATTAATTGTTTTAAAAAAACAAATAGAAAAGAGGATTTTCCATGGCATGACACATGTCATGCCATGTGTCTCTTAGAAGAATGGAGAAGGATTAGGTGTCCCCATGTATTAAATGGGGGGACACCTCATCCACTTCTCTTCCATTTATAACCCCCACTCACCCACACTCAAAAAAAATAAAATACACACACACACACAAACCACCCCACCACCGCCACCTGCTGCCGTCACCTGTCGTCGCCAGCCGCCGGCCGCCGGACCACCCCACTCCGGCCACCCCCTCACTCCCTCTTCATCTTCATCTTCATCCTTCTTCTTCCTCCTCTTCCACTTCAAAAAAAAGGAGAAAGGAAAGAAAACCTAAGTAAACTCTAAGCTACTCTTCCCCATCTCTATTTCAACTTTAAACCTAGGATTTGAGTTACTAACAAAATTTTTGTTGTTGTTGTTGGGTTTAAAATTAGGAATTTGTGGGAAAAGCTAGGTCAATTCCCAACCCAAGGTAAGTCCTCTCCCTCTTTCCCTCTTCCTTGAGACTCACCTTATATTTTTGCTCTAAGTTTCATAATAGAATAAATTAGGAATTATTTCCATTTTTTTGAATATATATATATATATATATATATATATATATATATATATATATATATATATATATATTATGGTTAAAAATCCACCATGTAATATTGTAGTATAAATATAGAGATGAGCAAGCAACTTGACACGATACAAAATATATATATTGGACACACACATAAATAGATACTTGGACACAAGATGATTTAGATGAATGTATAAGTTGGGCACATATGTTGCACTCAACACTTATGGCCACTTCAACTTTAAATTTTCAAGTGATATCATGTGGGTTCCATATAAAGAATTATATATATATATATATATATATATATATATATATATATATATATATATATATATATATATATATATATATATATATATATATATATATGGACACAACATGACACAATATGTGATACTTTGAAGGATAATATATATTGGACACGATACAATTGATATATGTAGAGGACACCTTGTGTAGGACACAACGCAAATATATAAGTATTGGACACGACACCAATGGGTTCTTGGATACATGATATATTTATACACACTTTGATAATATATATATATATATATATATATATATATATATATATATATATATATATATATATATATATATATATATATATATATATATATATATGTAAATTCTTATTCACATATATATACCCATGTACAATTATAACTCTCGGTATGATTTTAGGGGCGTAACCTACACAAATTAAATATATATATATATATATATATATATATATATATATATATATATATATATATATATATATATATATATATATATATATATATATATATATATATATATATATATATATACATGTCTTACGTTTTCTTATTTAAACACGTGTACACGAGAGTAGTTTTCGATATTAGCATAACTATTTAATTCTGTCCAAATTATTAAACCTATCGAAATAACACATGTTGGAATTATTGATGGTTAGATTAATTATTTTGCAAGTCCCTATGTACCATGATAACTTTACTTCTATGAACTTCCAACTCTCTAGCATACTAATGCATTATTGCAAAGAGTCTAACATGTTTTTTTTTAGTTATGACACATGGAATTGATGCCTATATATTACTAATAACTTCATTTGGATACTTGGGATAGTGAACTACAAGTCGCTCAAATCAAAGAAATTGCTTGCCTAAATAAATTGCTTGCTTGCTTGCCAAATTGCCATGGTAAGAATTAAGCGTTTTATATATACATATGATAACTTGAGTTCCGGTGTTGAGAGTTGCTCCACCGAAGGGGTCGGCGAACCCGATATATACTTGCGTGGTTCCGGTGTTGAGAGTTGCTCCACCGAAGGGGTCGGCAAACCCGGAATTTATTTTTATAATATATATTGTCTCTTGCAAAATTTTCGAATTCTCTAAAACAAAGGAGACTCTGCCGAAATTTTTGTAAATTTCAAGAGATAGGCAATTCCTGACTTTCGAAAAATATCGGATTCGTATTTAAGACCTAAAGTCATTTAGGAAAGATACTTAGGAAACAACTAGGAAGCATTGGGCGGGGGAGAACAATCTAGATATTCCTAAATAGTCCCATAGCATAATAAAATTAAAAAGCTGATCAGTAAATATCCTACTCATTCGTAAGGCCATGCGAATGGAGTTTGTGAGGCTTAGCTCACGTATTTTCGTTTGCTCAAGGGAGGCAAACTAAGCCCAAGGGAGGCTCTTGATTTCGTGCTTCAGATTATTGGCTCCTGATTTTCGTGCTTCAGATTATTATATCTATTACGACAGTAATATCGAATAGATGATTGTTAAGCCCAAAGGAGGCTCCAGGCCGGATACTAAGCACTGTGCCGCCGAATTCACAGCCTGATCCCGGGTTAACGAGATTGTTGATGGAAAATCGTTTAGATGAATATTCAGGGGTTGTTCTCCAATACTGCATTGCATGTTAGGTTTATTTCCTTTTAATATCATTACCTGCCATCATGCCTATCTGGATAAGAGGAACAGGACACTCACACATTAACAAAATGCTTCATTAAATATGACTACTTTACAAAAACTAATTGTCTCATTTTACTTCATATTTCTTCTGTTTTTCACCGTTCTTGGCCGAGGGTTTGCTTGTCATTTCTAAACGACCTAGTATTTGTTCACTAGAGAAAGAAGAAGACAATCCTGCCGAGGCATTACCACTGTACGTCGAGGAGTAGTAACCTGAAGACTTTCAGTTTATGACTAGTGCTGTCGTAGCTATTTTTGTAATTTACTTTTGTAATAAACCTGTAAGACAATGTACTGTTAGATAAGTTTCCTGTATTATAAATTACTATGTGTAATACAATTTTTCTTGTATTTTCCATTCTGCTGAATTACGGGCGACAATCGCGAATTTTGGCGCGTAGCCTGGGGATGTGTCTGACGTCACCGTCCAAATCTGGGAAGCGGGACGTGACACAAAACTTCTATTAACCGCTAAGTCAAACTAAGCATGCAACCTCTATTAGCGATTATTCCTATCGTACGGCTTATACGTACCGGTGGCCAGCCAATCACGCATGTCCGAGTCCTATATGTGGCTCATAACTTTATGGTACAACGTGTCAAGGCCAATGAATGCAACACACAAGGTGGTCCCTTAAATCTAGGTTTAATGTGTAAGAAAAAATAATATATAACAGGAAATATAACTGAACAGTAAGTTCTAACAGGTTATGCCATGTATCACAGTTTATTTTGTATAAAGAAAATAATGAATAATACATGAAATATGAGCTAAATAAATAAATAACAAATGGCAAGGTGTCTTGCCTGGTAGGACGTCTGGTGTGCTGCGATGATCAATGTGGCACGAACTGCGACTTCGGTGCAACAACTATGTAAGGTGACCTCGGGTAGTGGCACAGACAGTTCCATTGGGTCCAGAAGGGTAAATTTAGTTAGGGATGACCTAAAGAAGTCTAGACTCGGAAGAGGATAGGGTATACGATTAGCCATTGATAATTGATGGAATTCACGGAGAAAATATTTATATTACTTTAGAAAAAAAATATTTATGATGCTTTGAAAATATATTTTATTAGCAAAATATGCCTTTAGACAAATACTAAAAGTTAGAAATCCTAATTTTGTAAAAATATGATTTTTGGGTAGAGAGGTATACTTTTATTAGTCACAAATATAGTTCTTGGAATGACTATCAACTCTTTGTATCTATAAATAATATTAGAAATAAAAATATAAAATCTAGAAAAGTGGATTAGGGCTAAAGACTAGATAAGCTATAAAAAAATTACTTTAAAAACGAATTATTATTATTTTTTGAACGTAGCAATAAGGCTTTAACCCAGTAATAGGTTGGTGACAAACTTTTTATAAAATATTTAATATATTTCAAATACATAACCATAATTGCCTATAGATACAGATATACCTACTGCATTCAAAATATACTAATAAAATCTGTTTATTTCTTCAAAGTGTTCAGTGCTAAAATAATAATAATAATAATAATAATAATAATAATAATAATAATAATAATAATAATAATACTCAAAGAATATTATCTATTCTACTATATAATAGGAAAACTTAGATGGTGAAACTTTTGAATTCCAAAAATACCCTTACATACTTATACTAATTAAAAATAGTTCATTAATTTTAATAAGGACAACTTAGTAATTATGAAGACTACCATTTGGCCTTCCTAAAGAGTCTTCCTAAACTAATTAAAAAATGTTAAAATACGTGCAAGGCACGTGCACATATGCTAGTATATATAAATATAAATACTAATTAGTACCTACTACTGAAATAAAATACAAAAAAAAGAAGAAAGAAAACAAAATGACCCAATCAAAATCCCACACATTAGCTTCTCTTAAATACCAAAAAATAGTAAAAAGCATAAAAAAAGAAGCAAAAGAATAAAGCGAAAGCAATGAACATAATATTAAATGAGTGCAAAAGTAATAATACTAAATAATATTAAAAAAACAAATAAAAAATAAAAGAGGATAAGAGTGAAAGAGAGGATGAGAGAGAGAAGAAGACAACAGAGAAAGGGAAGAGAGTAGGTGACCGGGAAGAGAGTCGAGGGTTGGAGAGTGGGGAAGAGCGGAGAGGGAGCTGGGAGGCGGCGTTCGCGGTCGCCGCGGGCGTAGTGCTCGACCCGGCGACGTCGCTCGTCCAGGCGCAGAGAAGAGGAGGGGGGCTGCTAAGCGCGGCACGCTGGTGCGGTCGACGGCCTGCGGAGGAGGAGGAAGGGCGACGGATGGCTGCGTCGGGCTGCGGGAGCGGCGGCAGATCTACCGGCAGGTGGGGCGAAGGCGCACCTATCTAAGTCGTGCGGTGGCGCCGCCCCGAGCTCGGAGGCTGGGAACAACGCCTGCGGGCGGAGGAAGGGGGCACGGCGGTGCTGCAACCTAAGGTAATTGTGATGGCGGTGGTGTATTTTAATTTGGATTTTCTTTGGAGAATTTTGGTGGGTTTTGGTGGCGGCGGTGTTGTCGTGGCCAGGCGCAGGGCCGAGGCCGGTGTGTCGGGGACAGGGTGGTAGGGCGGTGGTTGCCGTGGTGGTGGTTGTGCTGGGTTAGGTGGAGGCTAGTGGGGAGTTGGCCGGAGTTGTTGGCCGGGCGGCTTGGCGGTCCATTGGCGTGGTGGTGTTGATGATGACGGTTGTGGTGACGGGTTGTGGGCTGCTAGGCGCGCTTGGCTGGGGAGACACGGTGGTGGTTGGCCAAGAAGTCGGCATCGAACGGAGGAGATGGCAGCAGAGATGGAAGGGGGTTCGGGTGGTGGTCTTGTGCGTGAGGGGCAGCAGTCGGCCAGGACTTGGAGGCTGTGGCGTCTGGTTAGGACGAATCTATGTCGGGAAGTGTCCGACACAGTACGGGTTAGGGTTGAGTTAGAATTAGGGCTAGGGGTCGATGTGTCGTGTCCTGTATGTCACGGATACATGGAGAAGATGGTGGATCGGTGTCCGACTTGTCGGGCACAAGGGTGGAAAATTTGTACATGTAAAAATTTATAGTGGATGGGAAGGGAAACACGGGCACGGACACGATGCACATATTTTTGGTTGTGGTAGAAAATTTATGGATGAGTACCTCTCCTTATATAGGAGGTGGGAATTCCTAGTTGGATAAGGATTTGGGAGGTTTAAATCCCCTTAGATAATTCATCTATTAATTTAAATCAATTCAAAATTTTCAGATCCAAATCTAAATCAATTTAAATATAATTAAATTTCATCTTTTAGTTTAAAATCAACTAAGATAAATCAAATTTCAAATATAGATATTAATTTAACTATTTAAATCAATCCATAAAATTAAATCAAGATTTAAATTGCCACAATAATTTTAAAATATATTTTCCAAAAATACTAATAATAATAATTTTGAAAATTATATTATTATTTAAAAATAAACTAATAAAATATTTATGAAATATATGTATGCACGAAGAATATTATTTATTATTAATAACTGTTATAAACAAAAGGTTTTTATAATTAAAATAGCAAACTTAGAAAATTTTGGTACGATAGCAAGAATAATTTTTGAAACTATAAAAATAGAAAATTGTTTTTTTTCTAAAAAAAAATGTACGCTCGCACATATTCGCACTCGTCGAGCAAAAAATAAAATTTTGCGCGCGACGTACAATGCAACTACGCGACGTACAAATACAAAATAATAATCAGTACCAAATTTATAATTTTAAAAAAAATATAGTAAAAATTTAGGGGTTTTACAGTTTTTGTGTTTGGTGTATTGTAGGAGTAGAGGGTGTTATGTGTGTGTCACGCCCCAGAACCAGAATACTGGAGAACGGGGGCTGACATAGCCAGCTACGCAATCCCAAAGTACGTTAATACTCTGAAATTACGTATAAGCTGTCAAGACATGGGGGTTACTCTACAAGCCATCAGTCAATCCTATGGTTTAAGAGTCCTAGGTATCTCAATCACAGGCAATTATACAAGAGCAAAGAGTACAATCATCAAACATACAATAGTAAGGCATCCCGAACCATATATACATGAATGATCATGAAGCCAGTTCCACCAAACTGATGACTAGCTAGAGTATTAGTCGTACATGATAAGGACTAGCTATAGTCTAGAATACACATATCATGTTTATGCCCGTAGGCTACAATATCAAGGAAAATACCAAACACGAGCTAAACACGTGCTCGGGGCTAAACGTTACAAGAGAAGAATTTACATATCAGTGGAAGAATGAAGAAGAAACCCACTGAGGCACTCTGGTGCTCCGGCTGGTCACCGTCAAGTAGATGGTGCGGTAGATCCTTCGGGCTCTTCTATCAGAACCTGGCCATGCAAAACCAGTGGGGTCAGACCCCAAATAGCAAGTACCACAAAGGAGGCCGAACTATGAACTTAAAACCAGCAATCATAGGCAATCAATAGGGAGAGAAAGTAATAAGTAAGGGAGGATCGAGATTCGTGCTGTACCAATGCACTTGTCCCGAACATAGGGAGACAGTAAGTAAATCATCATTTGACATAACGTAAACTGGAGAACATGTTAAATAAATAGAACTGGGAAGGTGATATACGATGAGATAACCATGGGACTATTCAGATAACCAGGTTACAACCCGTAAACCAAACAAGGACCGGGGTTGTAACCCTTCGTCTGAACAGAACTTGGTTTCTCCCACCATTTATCGGCAGGATAAAATAAGAAATCAGGACATGTAACAATCATGTACAAGATCAAGACGAGACTAGACTGAGTAAACTCCATCCAACATTCACAGCCAAGCAATAAGTACGGCTTGATACTTTAACTAACTAGGGTTATCACAATCCTAGTTACTAGCCATATGCAATGAGAATTCCAAGTCCGGTTACCTGTTTGTTACTACCTGAGTGATCCCAACAAGAAAAAGAAAAGATAGCTGGATATAGCAGACACACTGTAGTAAGATACATGTGTCCTAAGGTACCAAACTCGACGGCGGGCTGGAAGTGCGCTCATCTCGACGGATAGCAACAAATCCCCTGTATATATATATATATATAAGGCCGGGACCAAAGGGGCAACAGGTAACTGGAAAATTCTTCATGAACTATTTGATCAATCTAGTCATTAATCCTAGCCATATTCAGTATGAATCCCTGACCGTGGGAAACCAGGGATTCATGTCCTAGACATGATGCAAGACAAGACGGGTTCATTTGTACAAACACAATCACCCACGGTGTCCAGGCCATTTATTTATACAGGTTATGTCATGTCAGGTAGCCGTCGCAACAGCTATCAAGATATATCATGTCAGGTCTACTTGTCAGGAGTGCGCCACGACGGGCCACTATCATGTCATTATCATGTCAAGTTTACTGGTCAAGAGTGCGCCACGACGGGCCACCATCAGGTCATGTCAGGTCATTAATCAGGAGTGTACCGCTACGGGTCACTGTCGTGTCATATATAGCAAGTCAAGTTATCAGGTCAAGTTATCATGGCAGGAGTGCACCACTACGGGTCACTGTCGTGTTCAGGGGACAAGTACAGGATAGTATAGTGCAAGCATTCAATCAGGGGACTCAAGTTATGCTGAGGTTACAAGGCACAAGTCATCATTAAGATCAAATAACAATAGAGAAATAATAATAACAATAATTTAAATAGCTGGACAAGGCATAGGAAGGAGCCCTGCGGCTCAGGGTCACTATCAAGTCATGCTAATTCTTTGTCACACCATGTCATGTACAATTGTCATTTCAATCATGCCAATCAAATCGTGATTATCAAATTCAGGACAAAAGACGTAAGGATATAAAAGGGACGTTAAATATCTAATAAAATATCAATATACAGGGCTATAGAAGATCCAGGGTAAGTAGGGTCAGGTCCAGTTGCGCCTAAACATCAGGTTGCGCCTGAGTCAGACTGCGCTCAAGTCAGGCTACGCTCAAGTCAAGCTACGCTCAGGTCAGGCTACGCTCAAGTCAGGCTACGCTCAGGTCAGGCTACGCTCAAGTCAGCGTACGCAAGGTCAAGCTACGCTCAGGTCAAGCTACGCTCAGGTCAGGCTACGCTCAAGTCAGCGTACGCAAGGTCAAGCTACGCTCAGGTCAAGCTACGCTCAGGTCAAGTTACGCTCAGGTCAGGCTACGCTCAAGTCAGCGTACGCAAGGTCAAGCTACGCTCAGGTCAGGCTACGCTCAAGTCAGCGTACGCAAGGTCAAGCTACGCTCAGGTCAGGCTACGCTCAAGTCAGGCTACGCTCAAGTCAGCGTACGCAAGGTCAAGCTACGTTCATGTCAAGCTACGCTCAGGTCAAGCTACGCTCAGGTCAGGCTACGCTCAAGTCAGCGTACGCAAGACATACGTCTCCAAAAGGCAGCGTATGTACTCCATATGACTCCTCTTCGAGGCAGCGTATGTACTCCATACGACTCCTCATCAAGGCAGCGTATGAGGTCCATACGACTCCTCATCAAGGCAGCGTATGAGGTCCATACGACTCCTTGTCAAGGCAGCGTATGCAAGACATACGCCTCCAAAAGACAGCGTATGGGTCAGACTGCGCTGCGCTAAAGAGCGCGTGCAGCTCAGTGGCGCAAGCTAAAAAGCTCGCGCACAATGCTCGCTGTCTTCTCCAAATCAGCAAGAACTCCATGGTTTGAACCCAAAGCTTCAAAAGTCCATAACTTGGTCAAAACAAGTCCAAATCCAACTTTTCAAATGTCAAAATTGGGTAGAATAAAATTCTCTACAACATGGAACAATTAGTTTTAGAAAACAAGTAAGTTTGGTAGATCAAAACCCAAGAAAACTGAAAATGATATAAACTTAGATCTACAGGAATCCACCCGGTAAAATCGAAAACTCCAAGTTCTAAACATGCTTAGAATCTTGCAAGGAAGAAGATGGAACAAACAAAAATAAATTTTCTCAAGGTTCAGCAAGGTGTACTTGCCTTGGGCTGGAGGAAGAAGATGAAGATGAAAATGAAAATAAAAAATAATGGAGGAGAGAGAGTGGTAGGTGGCTTATATAACAAGCCCAAGCAATCTTCACCATTCATTCCTCTCCACTCAATCTAAACCATACACCTTATCTCATAAAGAACCAAATTAAACCAAACCAAATCAAAGTGGAATCGAACCAAATAAAACCAAATCCAAGTTAAACCAAGTCATGAAATCCTATACTTAGGAAATTTTAAAATATCACGTAAATCGATAAATACGAAATACGGCTCAAATAAACATGTATCCGTATAAAATACCGATACAGTGAGACGGGTCTCACAACTCTCCATACCTTAGAAAAATTCTGTCCTCAGAATTTCCTGAGGCTAGTCGAGTAAGATAACAAAACAAAAGCTCCAGGAAACTCAACAATCTCAATAAATCAAGCATGGCATATAAGTAAAGTAAAACAATCAGTAATGTAAATAAACGCGTAAGCAGTAAATAAATGCACAAGAACAAACACAATCATGATCAAGAAGGGCTGGAGGCATATGGATCAATATGTCTCCTGAGACAGTTGTGTAGAAACCAACGTCCTCGCTGGCCAAAGCTGACTTCCAAAAATGGATAAAAGTCAAGCCTCAAGGTAAGTCGGTACCAATGACTTAGTTCAAGACATGACTCTACCCAGGACGTGTCATCGTAGTTGAAACAGATGCATAAACTTTATCACCTGTCTTAAGATACGAAGACAGAAGCGACTGGCTAATTTGGGATGGACTGACATCTCTGCCTGCATGCTGAGACTGATCCTCCATAACTGGCCTGGCTGAAGAATGCTGAGCTGCCCTCGGCAAAACACGAACAAGATAATCAGAAGGATCAAAAATAGTACCCTTGAAAGTGGAAGGATACAAGATCAAATTATGGGAACAGGAATGATGAATGATCAAAACAGATATCAAGTCAAGTATCAGAGGTAGAGAATAATCCGAAGGAGATCAATAAGGATAATCGTGATTGAGATATCTAAACATGGTAACCTCCACAAATCTAAAAATCGAGACCTGCATGGGCCACCACTAAAACCATGTCATGCCCCAGAACCAGAATATTGGAGAGCGGGGGCTGACATAGCCAGCTACGCAATCCCAAAGTACGTTAATACTCTAAAATTACGTATAAGCTGTCAAGATATGGGGGTTACTATACAAGCCATCAGTCAATCCTATGGTTTAACAGTCCTAGGTATCTCAATCACAGGCAATTATACAAGAGCAAAGAGTACGATCATCAAACATACAATAGTAAGGCGTCCCGAACCATATATACATGAATGATCATGAAGCCAGTTCCACCAAACTGATGACTAGCTAGAGTATTAGTCGTACATGATAAGGACTAGCTATAGTCTAGGATACATATATCATGTTTATGCCCGTAGGCTACAATATCAAAGAAAATACCAAATACGAGCTAAACACGTGCTCGGGGCTAAACGTTACAAGAAGAGAATTTACATATCAATGGGAGAATGAAGAAGAAATCTACTGAGGCACTCTGGTGCTCCGGCTGGTCACCGTCGAGTAGATGGTACGGTAGATTCTTTGGGCTCTTCTATCAGAACCTGGCCATGCAAAACCAGTAGGGTCAGACCCCAAATAGCAAGTACCACAAAGGAGGCCAAACTATGAACTTAAAACCAGCAATCATAGGCAATCAACAGGGAGAGAAAGCAATAAGTAAGGGAAGATCGAGATTCGTGCAGTACCAATGCACTTATCCCGAACATAAGGAGACAGTAAGTAAATCATCATTTGACATAAAGTAAACTGGAGAACATGTTAAATAAATAGAACTGGGAAGGTGATATACGATGAGATAACCATGGGACTATTCAGATAACCAGGTTACAACCCGTAAACCAAACAAGGATCGGGATTGTAACCCTTCGTCTGAACAGAACTTGGTTTCTTCTACCATTTATCGGCAGGATAAAATAAGAAATCAGGACATGTAACAATCATGTACAAGATCAAGACGAGACTAGACTGAGTAAACTCCATCCAACATTCACGGCCAAGCAATAAGTACGGCTTGATACTTTAACTAACTAGGGTTATCACAATCCTAGTTACTAGCCATATGCAATAAGAATTCCAAGTCCGGTTACCTGTTTGTTACTACCTGAGTGATCCCAGCAAGAAAAGGAAAAGATAGCTAGATATAGCAGACACACTATAGTAAGATACATGTGTTCTAAGGTACCACACTCGACGGCGGGCTGGAAGTGCACTCATCTCGACGGATAGCAACAAATCCCCTGTATATATATATATATAAGGCCGGGACCAAAGGGGCAACAGGTAACTGGGAAATTCTTCATGAACTATTTGATCAATCTAGTCATTAATCCTAGCCATATTCAGTATGAATCTCTGACCGTAGGAAACCAGGAATTCATGTCCTAGACATGATGCAAGACAAGACGGGTTCATTTGTACAAACACAATCACCTACGGTGTCCAGGCCATTTATTTATACAGGTTATGTCATGTCAGGTAGCCGTCGCAACAGCTATCAAGATATATCATGTCAGGTCTACTTGTCAGGAGTGCGCCACGACGGGCCACTATCATGTCATTATCATGTCAAGTTTACTGGTCAAGAGTGTGCCACGACGGGCCACCATCAGGTCATGTCAGGTCATTAATCAGGAGTGCACCGCTACGGGTCACTGTCGTATCATGTATAGCAAGTCAAGTTATCAGGTCAAGTTATCATGGCAGGAGTACACCACTACGGGTCACTGTCGTATTCAGGGGACAAGTGTAGGATAGTATAGTGCAAGCATTCAATCAGGGGACTCAAGTTATGCTGAGGTTACAAGGCACAAGTCATCATTAAGATCAAATAACAATAGAGAAATAATAATAACAATAATTTAAATAGCTAGACAAGGCATATAACAATAATTTAAATAGCTAGACAAGGCATAGGAAGGAGCCCTGCGGCTCAGGGTCACTATCAAATTATGCTAATTCCTTGTCACACCATGTCATGTACAATTGTCATTTCAATCATGCCAATCAAATCGTGATTATCAAATTCAGAACAAAAGACGTAAGGATATAAAAGGGACGTTAAATATCTAATAAAATATCAATATACAGGGCTATAGAAGATCCAGGGTAAGTAGGGTCAGGTCCAGTTGCGCCTAAACATCAGGTTACGCCTGAGTCAGACTGCGCTCAAGTCAGGCTGCACTCAGGTCAGGCTACGCTCAAGTCAGGCTACGCTCAGGTCAGGCTACGCTCAAGTCAGCGTACGAAAGGTCAAGCTACGCTCAGGTCAAGCTACGCTCAGGTCAGGCTGCGCTCAAGTCAGCATACGCAAGGTCAAGCTACGCTCAGGTCAAGCTACGCTCAGGTCAAGCTACGCTAAGGTCAAGCTACGCTCAGGTCAAGCTACGCTCAGGTCAGGCTACGCTCAAGTCAGCGTACGCAAGGTCAAGCTACGCTCAGGTCAGCGTACGCAAGGTCAAGCTACGCTCAGGTCAGGCTACGCTCAAGTCAGCGTACGCAAGGTCAAGCTACGCTCAGGTCAGGCTACGCTCAAGTCAGGCTACGCTCAAGTCAGCGTACGCAAGGTCAAGCTACGCTCAGTTCAAGCTACGCTCAGGTCAGGCTACGCTCAAGTCAGCGTACGCAAGACAACGTCTCCAAAAGGCAGCATATGTACTCCATACGACTCCTCTTCGAGGCAGCGTATGTACTCCATACGACTCCTTATCAAGGCAGCATATGAGGTCCATACGACTCTTCATCAAGGCAGCGTATGAGGTCCATATGACTCCTTGTCAAGGCAGCGTATGCAAGACATACGCCTCCAAAAGGTAGCATATGGGTCAGACTGTGCTGCGCTAAAGAGCGCGCACAGCTCAGTGGCGCAAGCTAAAAGCTCGCGCACACTGCTCACTGTCTTCTCCAAATCAGCAAGAACTCTATGGTTTGAACCCAAAGCTTCAAAAGTCCATAACTTGGTCAAAACAAGTCCAAATCCAACTTTTCAAAGATCAAAATTGGGTAGAATAAAATTCTCTACAATATGGAACAATTAGTTTTCGAAAACAAGTAAGTTTGGTAGATCAAAACCTAAGAAAACCAAAAATGATATAAACTTAGATCTACAGGAATCCACCCGGTAAAATCAAAAACTCTAAGTTCTAAACATGCTTAGAATCTTACAAGGAAGAAGATGGAACAAACAAAAATAAATTTGCTCAAGGTTTGGCAAGGTGTACTTGCCTTGGGCTGGAGGAAGAAGATGAAGATGGAAATGAAAATGAAAAATAATGGAGGAGAGAGAGTGGTAGGTGGCTTATATAACAAGCCCAAGCAATCTCTACCATTCATTCCTCTCCACTCAATCTAAACCATACACCTCATCTCATAAAGAACCAAATTAAACCAAACCAAATTAAAGTGGAACCGAACCAAATAAAACCAAATCCAAGTTAAACCAAGTCATGAAATCCTATACTTAGGAAATTTTAAAATATCACTTAAATTGATAAATACGAAATACGGCTCAAATAAACATGTATCCGTATAAAATACCGATACAGTGAGACGGGTCTCACAGTGTGTATGGGTATGATGAAGGGGAGATATCATGGTGCTTGGGTTGAGTCCCAATGGGACGGGATAGGTCACAATTGGGTCTAATTGAGTCCTAGTAATTAAAATGACTTAAATTAGCCCTTTATAATTATTGATAAATAAATAGTACATGGAGACTCAATTGGATGGAACACTAGGAGCATGTGTATAGTAGGCTCAAAATGGTCCGTGTCCATAATTTGGGTCGACCAGTTTGGGTCAAAATGGTGTCTCCGATAAAAGTTGGAATTAAATGTGACTCGGTGGGGTAAATCGAAATTGGGTCAAATGTTCGAAAAATTATACGATAAAAATGAAGCACAAGAGGGTGTGTCTGAGTGGGACACGAAGATCATGGGTGTAGAGCATCTCGAGCAGATCGTGCATGACAAGTTGGTTTGGAGAAAATGACTAGCCTTGTACTCCTAATTTAAAAGTCACGGTAACGTGTCGACAATAATCAAAAATAAAAGTGAGAAATTATAATTACTTAGAAAATCATTTATAAATAAAATAAATTTCTAATTAAATATGATTACTCTAATTAATTCTAATTAAATTTCCAGAGGGCTTACACAAGGTGCACGAGGTGCAAGATGCGCGAACCAAAAGGCGCGCGAGGTGCAAGGTGCACGAACCAAAAGGTGCACGAGATGCAAGGTGCACGAACCAAAAGGTGCATGAGATACAAAGTGCACGAGGTGTGCGAGGTGTAAGGTGCAAGGTGCACGGGCCAAAAGGTCTGCGAGTTGCAAGGTGCGCTGTCACTCCCCGATCCCGATATACGTATTCTTTCATAAATTCTGTACATGGTATCCTGTATTTGGCATGTGTATAATTCTATTTATTATTCATTAATGGTTGCATGTAGCTTTTAAGCATGTCATTAGTGGAATGGTTAGAGCATGTTTAGAGATTAGGGTTTTCTTAAGCCAACCCTCATCCACTATAAATAATCTCTTCCACACTCTCTTTCCTCATTCACTCTCTTATTCATTTCCCTCAACCACCAACCCACTAAGGCAAGTACAACTTGCTCAAAAGTGGAGATTTGTGCATTTTTTTATTCTTGATTTTTCCTTTGATATTATTTGTTTATATTGTTCTTCTCATCATCCTCTACAAGTTTAGTACTTGGTATTTTCGATTTTAATGGATGAATTCTTGTAGATCTAAGTTTATGTCATTCTCAATTTTCCTTGATTTTGATCTATTAAACTTGCTTGTTTTCAAAAACTAATTATTCCATGTGGTAGAGAATCTGATTCTACACAATTTTGACCTTTGAAAAGTTAAATTTTGACTTATTTTGAGGAAGTTATGGCCAAAACAATATTTGGACACCTTCTATGTTCATCTGTCCTGGTTTTGGCAGGGATGATAAATAGTACCACAAGAATGAATAGTACCGCATGGATGCATAGTACCACATGGAATGAATAGTGCCACAGGAATGAGTACCACAAGGATGTATAGTGCCGCATAAAATGAATAGTACCACAAGAATGAATAGTGCCGCATGGATGAATAGTGCCACATGAATGCATAGTGCCGCATGGATGAATAGTGCTGCAGAAGGTTGCATAGTGCCACAGAAGGCTGTATAGTGTCGCAGAAGGCCGCATAGTGCCTATTTTGGCTGTTTTATGTCCTATTTGGCTGAATTATGGCCAGAATTTCTCCCAACTCCCAACATAAAAGTTGTAGATCTTTGTTTTGGCTTCAAGAATCTTCATGTCTCACTTTAACCAGAATTCATATGTAACTTTGTCACCTTGTACACCTTGCACCTTGTGCACCTTTTACCTTCTACATTGCCCGTGTACCGTTTGGGCCACTTCATGACTTGCGAGCACTTCATACCCTAAGTGCGTAGTACCTTTTTGTTCACTTCCTTCTTGTGTCTTGGTCCTCATTCCTGATCTGACTACTTATGTGTGTGCTGGATAATCCTATGTGTGTACTAAGGTACAATCTACGTGAGCACCGAGGTGCTATCCTATGTGCTAAGTGTTCCTATGTGATACCTGCCAGTACCTCCAATAGTCCATCATTTATATAGCGAATGGTCGGTAGCAATGACGTGGCATGTGTTGTGTGTTAAATTATACTAAGAATGGGGTATATATGTATGACTCCATGAGTCAGTACGGATCCCTTCTTGGGGTACTCGTACAATGTACAACATCTAGGAGAGTGAGCATGTGATCACGACATGTGAACTCCAAGGATAACCTTGGGATTAACTAGACAACTAACTTGGTAGATGTATTAGGTGGAAAGAATCCCGAGATCGTGCCATACTAGCCACCCCAGGTCCAGTCCTGACGTGTCTGGTTGGCCGCCACGGATATGGTTTCATTCGTCTTTAGCAGATGACTATATCCGGCTTCTACAAGCTATGTGTTATATATATTAGTGCGGTAGCCCTCCGGGGGACCGGTGCATACTCAATGTGCTATATGTCTAATGGTTTGGCTAGCCCTGCTGGGTTGACACGATCTGAGGATTCTTTTTAATCAGTATCGTGGAGATAACTCTGCCAATTATAGAAAGCCGTAGGAATGAATGGCCGCTTGAAAAACAACTTGACTGTGCCTTGTAACTTTCGTTAGTAGCCGAGGGACATGGACTGTCATGGTGCGTGGTCCAACCTATGTCCTTGTTTGGTTGTTGGGTTGGGCTATCGTACTGTAACAGGCTGTGGAACGAGGTTACGACCGAAAGCTTTTATTATTACTAGTATTATTATTTTATGCTTGGGTTTTATCTCACTCTTTTGTGCTCCCTTGTGGTACTTGCTATTCGGGGCTGACCCTACTGGTTTTGTTTAGCCAGATCACGTAGCAGAGCCTGAGGATCCGACCTTTCTTTCTGACGTCAATGGTACATACTAGGAGCATGGATGGCGGGGGACTCGAGTGGGTTTCTTCTCCACCACTCTAGTATCTTTATTTATGTTCTGGCGTTTAGCCACCGGCACCTGTTTAGCCGACTAATCTGGATATTTTGTCTTTTACATAATTTGTAATTAAATCAGACTGCAGCTGAATACAATTATGTACCTATGACTCTCTGGGCTAGCTAACTTATAAAGCTAGATCCCCATGATCATTTTGATGAAGCGTCGGGGACGCCTTACTGCTTTATCTTATATGTTCATTAATTGATGTTTTCTTGTTTTGAATGATTGAGACATAGATGCTCTGTGAGACCATAGAAGACTTGAATGTAGCATGCACCCCCTTGTCTCTTGACAGCCACGATCTCCGTATGATGTTTGTATACCTCATATGGAGTAGCTGGCCTAGTCCGTCTCCGTATTTTGGTACTGGAGCGTGACAAGGTTTTATTGGTGGCCCATACAGGTCTAATTTTCAGACTTGAGGGGTGTCACTATTATAGGAGTCTCGATCAAAACTTGTTCCCATTGAATCTCTTGCCTCGATTTCTCTTTCCTCACCTTGATTGATAACCTGAATTGTATCCTCGAATCTTCCTCGTCCAGTTATTTAATATCTTGTATCTTTCCCTATAGGGTGCTTCTTTTTCAGTAGCTGGCGAGGCCAACATGAAGGAACGTCCAGTAGAGCATGGCTCGATGGGGCAGCAGCAGGAAAGAATACCTTCTCCTGACCAGATCCGAGTGGAAGTGATATCAGAGCCAGTAGAACCGCAGGTTCTAGAAACTCCTGCACCCCCAGCGGTGCCGACAGCGACGACAGTACCTGATGCTACAGCACTCCTAGAGGTCATCCGGGGATTCTTGGCCACTCAGCAGCGTTAGGTGGCAGCACATCAGCAACAGCAGACCCAGCAGCATAAACATAATGTGCTACTGAATCAGGGGTTACAATTAGCCCTTGAGAGAAGTGTCAGGAATGATTCGGGAGCGTCGGGAAGGTTTTGTCGACTTAACCCGAGATACTTTGACGGTACGGAGGATGCCATCACGGCAGATGCTTGGCTTAAAGATATTGAGGCCATATTGACCGCAGCAAAGGTTTCAGTAGAAGAGAAGGTTGACCAGGTCAGATTATTACTTCAGGATGTCGCCCGCGACTGGTAGGCATCGGAAGAGGTTGGAATGAGGCGTCATGTTCCTTGGGATAGCTTCAGTACCAGATTCAAGGCCAAGTACTTTAGCGTGGCAGTACGATATGAGCTACAGCAGAGGTTTATCAGTCTCAAGCAGGCTGATAAGACGGTGGATGGATATACAGGTGAGTTCTGCAGACTGAGTCAGTTTGTACCGACGATGGTGGCTATAGAGCCAGAGAAGGCTATGAGATTCCAGCAGGGACTTCATTTGGAGATTCTATAGCTAGTAGAAGGGCACGACTATCAGACTTTTGATGTCGTTTTAACGGCAGCTCGGTGGCATGAACTTACCTAATAAAGGTTGGTGATAAGACATGGGGGCCAGAAGAGGTCTCATCCCCAGAGTAGGGGCGGTGGAGCAGTACATCTCATGGAGATCCTGGCATTCGTATTCATGATTCAGGAGCACCGCGGAGGACGGCGATATCATAGATAACAATACCAGTTCGGCATCAGCAGCCGAGGAACCAGCAGCAGCGCCAGGAGGCGCCCATTGGATGTACTTACTGTGGTAAGGGAGGGCACACTAGGGATGTGTGTCGTTCAGCTAATGAATTATGTATGAGGTGTGGCAGTACAGACCATAGGATTACCAATTGTCCTATGATGCAGAGTCCAGGAGGGCAAGTTCAGCAATTTCATGCATTTCTAGCTCCGGGGGCAGTACCGAACAGAGGACCAGCTTTGGCCGTAAGGCCGCTAACCTAGCGTCTGCCGACGTAGTTGCAGGTAATGTTTTTGTTACCTCTTTTCCTGCAGTAGCATTGTTTGATTCAGGGGGTACCCACTCTTCTATATCTGTATGATTTGTGACACGTATTGGATTGAAGTTCGAGGTATTGCCAGAGAGGATGAATATACTCACTTGTAATGGGCTCGTAGGAGTTAGCAGAGTGTGCTTAGCGTGTCCAGTCGTAGTGAGTGGGCGATTATTGCCCGCATCTTTGATTGAGTTCCCTATGGACAACTTTGACGTTGTCCTAGGCGTGGACTGGTTGAGAGACAGTCATGCGACGATAGATTATCGGAGAGGTAGGGTATTATTTAATGTACCTGGAGTTGAGGAGTTCTTCTTTGTTCGATCATTGGAGGATCGACCCAAGGGCATTGTTGCAGAAGCATTGGCAGAGCAGGAGCAGATACCAAGAGTGGTAAGAGAGTTTCTTGATGTATTTCCAGATGAGCTTCCAGGTTTACCACCGGTAAGAGATATGGAGTTTTGTATTGAGTTGAATCCTGGGACGGAGCCTAAGGTCGGCAGAGTTTACAGGATGTCACAGTCAGAGTTGGACAAGTTGTACCAGCATGAAGAAGAACTGAAGGCAAAGCAGTTTATCCGAGACAGTGAATCGCCCTGGACAGTACCGGTGATTTTAGTGCCTAAGGAGGATGGATCGACACGGATGTGCATTGATTACCGGCAGTTGAATGCAGTGACAGTGAAGAACAAGTATCCATTACCAAGGATTGATGACTTATTTGATCAATTGAGTAAGGCCTGTGTCTTCTCTAAGATTGATCTTCGATTTGGATATTATTAAGTGAGGGTCCGGGAGCAGGACATACCCAAGACAACATTTAGATCGCGGTATGGGCATTATGAGTTTCTGGTGATGCCATTTAGACTGGCTAATGCCCCAGCAGTATTCATGGATTTGATGAATCGTATCTTTTTATCCTATTTGGATAAGTTTGTAGTAGTTGTAGAAGCATGGAATTTCAGGACCAAAAATCCTATGCGCCTAACATTACGTACGCCAGGGAGCTCAGATGAAGTACTTGGCACAGCAAACAACAAAAGCATAGACATTAAAAGAAGATTTTTATTTTCATATAAGAGTCTATTACATGTCTAAAAAAGGTTTTACAAAGAAGAATTTCTACAAAGAAAAGACCCTAAGTCTACAGCTAGGCGCAGCAACCGCTATGCGCTCTCAGTTAGCCGCATCTCTTCAGCATCTCTTCAGCATCTCAGTTTGGCACATCACTTCAGCGTCTCAGTCAGGCGCATCTCTTCAGCGTCTCAGTTTGGCGTATCACTTCAGCGTCTCAGTCCGGCACATCTCCTCAGAGTCTCAGTTATGCGCATCATGAAGTCTCAGCATATGCGCTCCACTTTGACCCGATCAAGTGCTTCGACTAATGAAGCATTTATTGAGAAGAACAAGGGCGGGCGATCAACCCCACCCTAGCGGGAGGAAGAGCTCTCCAAAGCCCAAGAAAGAGGAGAGCACCGCAATCGATCCGCGACAAAGGAGGCTTTCAACATAACCAGAATGGGCAACACCCACTCTGACAGAAGAAAGAGCCTCCAAAGCCGAAAGCACCATAATTTCGATCTGCGGTTCTTCCAGCATAATGGAGACGAGGCTCGAGCATCCTGATCTTTGGATGCAATAGGCACCTTCCGCCTGCCTCAGAAGCCCTCGACCCCGACTTTTGGATGTAACAGTCACCTTCACGAGTGCATGAATGAAGACAGTGCGTCGCATCTTCAACTTCGGGAGAATCTCGTCAACAGAATGTGCTCGAGCAAACAAGTTTATTTTGGGAGGACGTGAGAGAACGAGAAGCAAACTCTCTTCTTGCCACTATTTATAGGCCGGGCAAATCAAACCCATGCGCCAAGTGGCGGGCTCTCCGAATCCCGTGCAATGAATTTGCATTAATGGTGATGAACCTGACGCTTCGAATTCAGCCAAGTCAAAATGGCTATTTAAAGCACTTAAAGAACACAAAAGTCGGACCAATAAAGATGCGCCATGCAAGCGGATGCGCCGGTCAGACACCGCGCATCGCACAGACGAGCCCGTCAGTTCCAAAGTGCCCCATAAGGATGTGCCCAGTAAAGCACAGATCCATGCGTCCTAATCAACATAGACCCATGCGCCAATTCCGGCTCGTCACCCATCAAGCAATTAATACTCAAGTGACAGAGTTGGCAGCACATCCCCCGAGGACTGAACAGTTAGCAGCTTTTTCAGAAGATGAAGCGTCGCTGACATCAGCATCATCATTACTTTCCTCCGATGGTTACGACCCACGTGGCCGACCAACCACTCACATGCGCCTCAGCGGCCATGCACCTGAAGACTCGCATGTGCCTCAAAAACCGTGCGCCTAGACTGGTCCGTGACTCCTAAAGGTTACAAGCCAAAGTCTCCTCATGCATCCAATCCCAGGCGCATCCTACCAGATCACTCTCCTCTAAATCCGAGATCTTTGAGCCATGGACCTACGACACATGTCCTTTGACTCGATTCAGCCTATGAAGGGGTGCTAATCACCCAAGATCTCAGCAACAGAAAGATCCTCTCCCCTGCTACGTGTCAGCCCACAAAAGCAGCATGAAGGATTCAACCCACAAATGATGGTACATCATCCATGTGCCTTCCGCAGCTTCAACCACGTGGCATCCCCACATACAAGCGCATCCTACATATGCGCGCATGAGCAGGCAGCCTACAAGCTATAAATAGGGGGATCATTTTTTTCTTCTACACACACAGAGACACCTACGGACAGAGACCTACATACACAGTGAGAGAGGCAGATACAAACACTCAACGTCTCTTTTCTCTCCGCAAGCTCTAACACCCAGAGCAACTCGGACCTTCAGAGAATCGAGAACCGTCGTCAGATCGTCAACGGAGTCAACGCATTACCACTCGCTCCATCGACACAGGGACCCAGATAAACAAAAGTGTTCTCCTAGGACTACGTCTAAGTCCTACATAGTAATACTGTTCTGTTTGTAATTGAAATTTGTAATCAAAAGATTTTAATGGCAAACAAGCTGGCGACTCTACTGGGGACCTCTTTCTCCTCCACCGAAAAAGCTGTGTCGCAATCCGACGACGTGAAGGTGGGCTCCTCCCACAAGATGCTGGTCGTAAGCCTCAATCAATAGGCGTATGAGTAGTTCATCTTTGAAGGAAGCACAAGTCCTTCGAAGAGACTACCAAAGTCGAAGAAGACTCACCAAGTATGGGTGTGCAAGGTCGAGGCCCCTGGCACCACCACTGAAGGGGATGCGCCGATGCAGTCCACCCTTCTCGCTGACGTCCTCAGCAACCAGGATGTGCCCACCGGTGCAGCGCATCTCTCGGGAAAGCGTGGTGCTGACCACATTCCCCAACCATTTTCTTCTCAGATAAAGAAGATGCGCCGACGGAGCAAGGGTGCATCTGACGCCCTGCACAGTAACTCTGATGCGCCACAGAAGGTCTCTGTCTTTGACAGGCTCACTCGCTGTTGTGGCGAAGAGAATTTGGACTCTGAGTACTATGCGCCCCAGCGGGCTGGTACGAAGAAGTCCAAGGCGGCACGGGCCATGTGCCTCAAACGTGCTATGCCAGCGGCAAACCAGGAGCATGCGCTCACGATCATGCGTGTTGCTGATGGTAAGCTGTATAAGGTCGACTCGGGTGCTTCTGCGCCAGAAAGAACCGACCTTCAAAGTTCTTGCCTCACTTGGGCGCATCTATTGCGTTCGCAATCAAGTCGAGCAAGGCAAACTCTGTGGTCTTGAACCCCAGCACCTACATAGGATGTACGTCTGTGGCTGGTTCAAGTCACTGTAAATGTTGTGCCCCCACTACTGAACTGAGCGCATCTTCTGCGTTGGTTCAGGGGGTGCATCATTCACCTGACCACCCCGGTGCTTGTCCTTGCCGTACGCCTGATGGGGATACGAAGGTGGCACTCTCCTCCAATGATTTACGTAATGTGATCAGTCACAAGCGCCGATCAGGAGAGTCGACTGATAAGCACAATACGCCCCTTACATGGTACATATGTACTGTAGTCACCATCAACTGTTGTTGCAAAATAGCAGTCCCACCACCAAGACAATCGGTGTTCCAGCGGCTGCAATCATCAACACCCCTCCAACATCGCCTCAGAAAGAAGGTGTCAATTGAAGAGGAGCCAGAACTAAAGGTTGTTTCTTGTAACGTAATCTCTAACTCCTCGTCAATCCAAAAGGTGACTGGCAACTCCTCGGTCTCGTCCTCATCCAAGAACCAGCCGAGGAAAACTAAGACAACTGTCTCGTCCTCTGGAGTGTTTGAAAGCACTCGGGGGAGAAAGAAGATCTTGGAGGAAGCTGGGGGTAGTCAAGCCCTTGTTGATCCTCCTTCTGAAGACGAAGACGTCCTCCAGAGCACATCTGGGGGTAGTCAAGCCCTTGTCGATCGTCCTCCTGAAAATGAAGACGTCCTCCAGAGCATAGCTGGGGGTAGTAAAGCCCTTGTCGATCGTCCTCCTGAAGACGAAGGCGTCCTCCAGAGCATAGCCGGGGGTAGCCAAGTCCTTGCCGATCCCGAAGGCGAAGATATCCCCCAGAACATAGCTGGGGGTAGTCAAGATGAAGCTCCAAAAAAAGTGACTCCTCTACAGGAGAGTGAGGCCGAAAGTGAAGCCTCAACCAATCCATCCACTTCCAGCCATGTCATGACAGTATACATGACTGGGGGTGATACCGAGTCAGATGCGCCGCCAGTAGACCTCGTCCAGCGCATGGATACCTTAGAGGGAGGACTCAAAACCCTCTCTGCCTCCATGCAAACACTGACTCAAGCAGTGTTTGAGATACGGTCAGCTTTGGCCAAGGCACCTTCTAACGGTCCTGACCCAGGGGCCAATGGAGAATCAAGTGTACCCCTTCAACGGGTATCCTTGGATCCAGATCGCCGCGAAGCACCACGGACGTCGGAGCCATCAAATGCTCAACTCCAGGCTGTACCACCTTTCCCGACTCCCAGCTCCACGGACATGCGCAAGCACTTTGAGTCCAAGAACAGACAAGAGGAGCGCCAGAAGATGGGGATCCCACAGCCATACCCCCTCGAATAGAACAAAGTGGTTTATCCTCCCAAATATAAACCACAAATATTGACGCCATACGACGGGAAGGACTCTCCACGCCGCTATCTGACGTACTTCCAGTCTCAAACGGGACATCTCCCGAAGGAAGACGTACTATTCACCAGCATATTTGTTGGGGCACTGAAAGTAGTAGCTTACGACTGGTACTGCAGTCTCCCCGACAACTCTATATCTTCCTTCGACGATTTGACACGTCTCTTCCTCGATCATTTCTACGGCGGAGGGAAGGACATGACAATGGCGTCCCTCATAGAGATACGTCAGAAGGAGAAGGAAATAGTTTGAGCATTTATCGAACGGTTCCGACAAGCCTGCTTCAGACTGCCCCTGGGTATGCCAGAATATGCACTCCTTTCCTCCGGCAGCATGAACATGCTGCCTGCAATCAAACTCTGGCTCAACTCCACTCCTCCTTCCGACTGGAGTTCATTGATCATCGAGGCCGAAGCAGCAGAGAAGAAGGCGTCCAATGCTCATCTTCTGGGAGTCAGTTTTCCTGCCTTTGAGGACAAGGAAAAATGGCCTACAGCCAACAACCCTGGACGAGAGACGAAGGGGAAGCAGATGTTGACTGTCAACGCCTCCAAAGGTGCATCAGCACCTACTAAGAAGCCTCCACTTGCACCAAGGCCAAAGGAGGTTTATTCTTTCAACGATGAAGATACCCTGCAACTCTTCGAGATATTGAAGCAGGGTGACAAGATCAAGTTGTCGGACCCAAAACGTCCCGACGAGGTTGGGAAAGTGGACAATCCGAGGTACTGTCACTACCATCGGTTTGTCGGACATCCAACTAAGGACTGTTATATCCTCAAGAACTACATCCAGCGCATGATCAATGCGGATGTTATCTCCGTTGACTACGAGGAGAAAACGATCTCGGCCAACCTGGTGTCACTCTAATTTGGCACCTTGCCGCCAACCATAACACAAGATAGCGTCATCCCCATCCCAAAGGCGATAATGGAGGTGGTCAATCTACCACCTACTCGTGACAACGTGAGTGGACTCATCCCACTCACCACATCTCGGAGAGAGATCTTATGGGTTCACCCCGATCTCGTCTCCGAGGTTACTCAACCGGAGGTACGCTCTGCCTCCAAAACCAAGGGCAGGAAGATCAAGTCTTGTCGCATGGTCTCTTCCTCTGCGGAAGAGGTACTTCCTGTACAGACGCGTTCACATCAGAACGCCCAACCTGACGAAGCTGCCGTCGAGGTGGTGCCTCCTTGCACCGTCCCTGCTGCCCAGGAAGAGGGCCCATCTAGGCCTCCAGCAGCCAATAAATAGAAGCATGTAGAGGCCTGTTTCGACAAGCCTTTGCGAAAGAAAAATGCTTCGGGGCTAGCCAAGCCTCACAACTTCGACATACTAGCACAACTTGCCAGTACTCCTGCCCGTCTATCCCTGTTTGAGCTTTTTCGTCTTTCTAAGGACACTCGTGAAGCTCTCTGTGAAGCCCTGAAGGATGCTGAATCCTTCATCAGTCAGGTCAAGCAGCCTGAAGATACCCCGACCACATGTGTGCACTGCTATTGTGCGGATGAAGTTATCCCTAACATAACTTTTACCCAACAAGACATGCTGCTCAAGCACAACCGATACAACAGGCCACTGTATTATACAGGATATGTCGGTTCTGTCAAGGTGAAGCAGATTCGGATCGATCCAGGGTCTTCCCTCAGCATCATCCCGAAGATGCTACTCTCAACACTGGGGATCCCAATGTACCGTCCGGCGCCTTCCAAAACTACAATCAGCGGTTTCAATGCTAGCAAAAGTGAACCGCTGGGCAAAATACGGCTAAAATGTCATGTCGGTAACCTCCGAACCGAGGTGACTTGCTATGTCGTGGACACTAATGTCAACTACAACCTCCTGCTGGGTCGTCCGTGGCTGCATGAATACTTGGTGGTGCCATCTACACTGTATCAATGTATGAAGTACGTGTCCACCAACGACATCTTCCGGACAGAGTTCGCGGACATTGACCCTTTTAAGGGGGTCGAAGCCTACTTACCGATTCTATCCTGTACAAGTCGCCCGACGAAGGGAAAGCCAATGATGCTGACAATAAAGCAGAAATGGCAGCAAAGCCGGACATGGAGCCAGAGATGACTCCCGACGCTCTTTTGAAAATTCGACTCAAAGGGAAACCGCCTCAGATGCAGCCTCCCATGACCATCAAACTACCTGGAAAAGCACCAACTTCTCTAGGTAGAACACCTACTGAAGCTTCCTTGAAGATACGGCTCAAGGGAAAGCTGCCTCAAACATTGGCTCCCCTTGTGGCAAAACTACAGGGGAGGGCACCAATCACTGAAGGCGCAGTTGAGGCACCTCTGAAGGTGCGTCTTAAAGGTAAGCCTCCGCAATCATCCGTCTCATCCAAGCTGCCGGAGAAGGCCCACATAGCCCTCTCGGACTCCCAGGTCAAAGCTGCGGTGGACTCTCCCAAACCAACCCTAGTACTCACAGATGAAGAGCTAGGGGAGTACATATCTGCTGATGTAGATGCACCCTCTCTGGACAATATAATTCCGCGGGACAAAATCTCGTATTTTATCAATAATAGAGTGTCTTTTAATTATTCTTGTCTTCCATATTGGAATGCCATGTATATATTAGATAACGCTCTACGGTCGTTACAAACACAAATAACGACCGTCAATCATGTAAATCGAGTAGTCCCGTCCCAAGGGATATGTTTTGTAGTCCCACTGCGGAATCGAGACGAAGAATCCACCATCTTTGACAAAGTCGAGCGTCATCAAGACCTCCTGCCACTCGAGTAAGAACCAGATACCGGCAGAATACAAGTCTATCGGTACACGGACAAGACAAAATATCTCATCCAAAAGATGGGTTACGATCTAAAAAGCGACAAAGGCCTGAACGACGGCAAGGGTCGACGTCTTCCTCTCTGGCTTCTAACAGCTAAAGGAAAGCCGCAGGACTACTATCATCGAACTCGACGGGGGGTGGGCTATGTCACGCCACCGGCAACTCCAGAGAGTTTAGAGGCAGAAGAAGTAGAACATTCTCATTCGTCCAAAGCATCCACCTGGGATTCTGATACCAGTATCGGCTCAGTCTTTAAGAAGGTGCTATCAGTCAACATGGCATCTGCACAATCTCAAGAAGATGAAGGCGAAGACTAAATGCCGGAATTCTTCGAGGAAGAACCTTGGGCTCAACGCCTAGGAGCACAGTGGGAGTCTCATTTTGAATTACGCGAACCCCCTACCGAAGACGAAGTCAAGCAGATCGACCTTGGGGATGGACCTTCTTCCAAACCCATCTTCATCAGCAAGAGTCTAAAGGGACCAGACCAGGAATCTTTAATCCAACTGGCTAAAGAATATATCAACGTCTTCGCTTGGAGCTACGAAGATATGCCGGGACTTGATCTCCAGATTGCGATGTACTAACTTAACATCTTGCCTGATGCTAAGCCTGTAAAGCAATAGCAGAGACGTTTTCGTCCTAACATCATGAACGCTATCGATCAAGAGGTAGACAAACTCCTGACCAGCGGGTTTATCCGTGAAGAACAACACCCGGATTGGGTGGCCAATGTCATCCCTGTCACCAAAAAGAATAGAAAGATACGAGTCTGCATCGACTTCAGAGATCTCAATGCTGCTTGTCCGAAAGATAAATTCTCGCTTCCGATCACCGATGTAATGATCGACAATACATGCGGCTTCGAATGCATGTCTTTCATAGACGGGTATTCGGGCTACAACCAGATCAAAATGTCCCCCGATGACGCAAAGCACACGTCATTCAGGACGCCGAAAGGGGTTTTCATCTACACAGTGATGCCCTTCGGCTTGAAGAATGCTGGTTCTATATACCAACGAGCTATGGATACCATCTTCCGTCAACATCTTCGCAAAACAGTCGAATTCTATGTTGATGATATCGCTGTCAAGAGCCGTCTCAAAGGTGATCACCTACAAGACATAAAGACAGTCTTCGATCTCGTGCGAGCTCATCAACTTAAGATGAACCCCGCTAAATCCTTCCTTGGGGTTTCTAGCAGAAAGTTCTTGGGCTTCATTATCACGATGAAAGGTATTCATGTCGACCCCGAGAAGACCAAGGCTATCCTTGACATGGACCCTCCGAAGAATCTCCGAGAACTTCGAGGCCTGCAAGGGCGCCTTGCATACATCCGAAGGTTTATAGCAAACCTTTCCGAAAAATGTCAACCCTTCACCCAGCTCATGAAGAAGGGAGTCTCCTACATCTGGACAGAGGAATGCCAGAAAGCTTTCGATGATATCAAGGCTTACTTGACGAGCCCGCTAGTTCTGGTGGCACCCGTCGTAGGCAAACCATTTCTCCTCTACGTCTGTGCCATGGATCATTCCTTCGATGCTCTGCTGGCTCAGAACAGCGATACAGGCTACGAGCAAGCTATCTACTACCTCAGTAGGACACTAGTCGGGGCCGAACATCCGTACAAACCCGTTGAAAAGGAGTATTTGGCTTTGGTATTCGTCATCCAGAAGACTCGCCATTATGTCTCGGGCCAGACAATTCATGTCATCTCCCGAGTCAATTCGCTCAGGGTTCTCATGACGAAGCCAGGATCATTGAACTCCCGGCTAGCCACATGGGCGATCCTGTTGACGCCATACAACACGGTGTTCGTTCCACAAAAAGTCGTCAAGGGCAAGCTCTGGCCGACTTTTTAGCTGCACACCCCATCCCAGAGTCCTCCAGACTCTATGAAGACATCCGGGATGAGGTCCAAGAATCAAACGTCATCGAAGAAAGCTCCGTCTGGCGGATGTTTTTCGATGGTGCTTCAAGAATAGGCCCCAAAGGCCAAATTATCGCCAGAGTGGAGGTAGTCTTAGTCTCCCCCGATCAGCTGGTCATCCAGCATGCTTACTCCCTTTCGAAGCCATGCTCCAACAATGTTGCCGAGTACAATACTCTCATCATGGGACTCCAGCTGGCACAACAGCTGGAGGTGGATCATCTGAAAGCCTACGGTGACTCAAAACTCGTCATTAACCAGATCAGAGGGCAATACGAAGTTCGCCATGAAGATCTGGTTCCTTACCATGAAGTTGCATTGAAAATTATTTTAACCTTCACCAAGTTCTTCATAGAACACGTACCTCGATTACAAAACCTGGAGACTGACGCTCTGGCTAGCCTCGTAGCCTCATTGGCAGCACCCCTCGGGACTCAACACTACGTCACGATAGTTAGTCGAGACTTGGTCTGTCCTAAAAACAATCTATGCTCACAAATGGCCCATACCATGACGACAAGTGCTTGTGTTAATGTCCGAGACTGGAGGTTCCCGTTCATCGACTTCGCTGTCTACGGAATTCTCACAGAAGACCCGAAAGAAGCTGTCTCGGTCAAGAGTCATTCCCTTCGATTCTATTATGATACAGCTACTAAAATGCTGTACCGACGCTCCTACGATGGACTTCTCCTTTGATGCCTATCCAACAAAGAAGCAGTCGAAGCCCTTCGAGAAGCTCATAATAGAACTTACGGGGCTCATTAACCTGGGCCTAAGTTGCAGGATCGACTGCGATGCATGGGTTACTACTGGCCAACCATGGTAGCCAACGTTGTCCACTATGCTAAGAAGTGTCATGCTTGTCAGCTTCATGCCGACTTCATCCATACATCGTCGGAACCACTATATGCTACGGTCGCCTCTTGGCCCTTCGAAGCTTGGGGTATGGACATTGTAGGACCGATCACCCCTCCTTCATCGAGGGGACACCGCTTCATCCTAGCTATCACTGACTACTTTTCTAAATGGACAGAAGCAGTTCCACTGACGGAAGTAAAAATCTCTAGGGTGATCAGCTTCATCAAGCATCATGTCATCTACCGTTTCGGGGTACCCCGTAGGATTATCCATGACAACGGTCCACAGTTCATCAGCCATATTTTTAGCAGATTTCGTGATAAGAATCGCATTCAGAACGTGGCATCGACCGCCTACAATTCGGCAGCAAACGGATTGGCCGAGGTATTTAACAAGAGTATCGTCAGGCTACTCAAGAAGGTCGTGTCATCCAACAAATACGACTGGGACAAAAAGCTCGACGAATGCCTTTGGGCCTACCGCACAATGGTATGGACCCCGACGGGCAACACACCATTCTTCTTGGTCTACGAGAGCGAAGCAGTACTGCCTCTCGAGATCCAGATACCCTCACTCCGTGTAGCAATCACAAATCAACTAACAGAAGAAGACAATCAACATCGTCGTCTGCGAGAATTGGAGGCACTTGACGAAAAATGTCTCCTAGCTCAACAGCGTATCGAACTCTATCAAGCCCGTATATCACAGGCTTTTAACAAGAAGGTCAAGCAGAGGACTTTCTAAGTAGGCGACCTGGTTCTAGCAGTCAGGAGGCCGATGGTGTTGACACACAAAACACCAGAAAAGTTCGAGCCCAAATGGGAGGGACCTTTCATCATAGAGACGGTATACTCAAACAGTGCTTACCGCATCGCCCGATCAAACGGGGACTTGTTCATGATGTCCATCAACGGCAAGTTCCTAAAGAAATACTACTCTTAACATCTTTTAGATATGTACTTCCACCTCTACCTAGCAAGGGAATCAGTGGACCTGATCATCAGAGCTCACATACACCTCCCTTTCATAAAAAAAAATCCTATGCTTTCAGAACCCAGTTGTTCCATTGCATTCTGTCTCCACTAGAACGGCAACCACGTCCACATTACCTCTGAGTTGCTCCTCTACGCCCTACAAAGTGGAATATTACGCTCCGTAAGACTATGCTACCCATCATGTTTACTACGTCCATATTACCTCTGAGTAAACATTCCGTACAGACAACCCCCGCGTTGCCGTACATTGATCGCAGAACTTCCATGTCCATATTACCTCTGAGTAGTTCCGCATATCTCCCCAGAGTCACTCCTACCACGTCCATAACACCTCTGAGTAGGAAGATTCTGACATTTGAATCCCATATTTACCACGTCCACATTATCTCTGAGCAATGTATGTTGGTTCTCTCAAACTTATTATCTGTACCTAAAAATCGAGGTGCGCAAAAGATAATAGGTCCACACAAATCATCAAATTCATGACAGCAAGAATGAACACACCACAAAACTTTTTATTCTTTATTTAAAAGTAAAGGATTACATCTCCAGCAGGAGTTGCAAATTACACAAAATAATAAAAAAAGAAGGAGAGGCTACAATCCCTAAGCATTACCGGGATTGGCTGAAAGCTCTTCGATCCGAAGCTTCAAGTCTTCCGCCCGAGTCTCTGCGGTCACCAGGACTCGGCGTTCGGCTTCTTGACGCATCATTTCTATGGCCTCAGGGGAAGTGTCATCCTCATACTTCTCGTCCAACTGTTTTTGCTGCTGGGCCAGGAAAAGAGCCTGGCGGGTGAAAGCTGCTTCCTCCTCCTTAGATGCTACATGTTCAGCCTGGACTCGCTCAGCATCTAACAAGAGTTGGGCCCGCTGGTCTTCAAGGAGGCGAATCTTGGCATTAACCTCCGCTATACTAGCGTCCAACGCAGCTCGCAACTCTACCTTCTCCTGCGTGGACTGAGATAGCCTCTCCACCGCAGCCTCAGCTTCGGCCACCTCGCGTTCCCAGACAGCCACGGTGGCCTGATAAGATGACTCAGTTTCAGCGATCAACTTCTCCTTTTCTGCTTCTATCAGAGCGGAGAGATCATTTTGCTGGATACACTAAAACTCGGAAAGCAGCTGGTCGAGCTCGGCCACCGATGCCTCCAGAATATCGGCCATATGGTCATGGCCCTGGTGGGAACGTATCAGACCAATGTGAGGGAGCGCCATGGTTTTTGCCATCGTGAAACTCCTGTTGGCATTTATCACTGTCGATACGCCCCTCTGCAGCATCTTGTACATCGCCTCAATGATAAACTTTACGTACTCATCCGTATCTGCCAGCACTTGCGGCGTCATAGCAGGAGTTGGAGGAGCTGCTATAGACGGCGGACCAGAAGAAGACCCGCCGACTTCAATCTGCGAGGTTGGAACCTCGGCATCAACGGACTCTCCCTCAACAGGGGCTTGAACTTCGCCGCAGGCCCGAGGAGCTAAAAGAATGGAAGGAGCCGAGAGGGGCGTCGATATCGTACCCCAAGTAAAAGGAGCAACAGGGGGTTCCAGCAAACCCTTACCTTCTCACGCTCGAAGGGACCACCGACGTCAGGGGCTATCTCCTCCGTTTCCAACACACTATCAGCAGGCCGTACGAGACCCTCCCCTTCTGGCAAAGCAGCGAGATCAGCACTTGTTTCTTGACTCGGCTCCCCGGGAGTTAGGCTCGTCGGACGAGTCTCATTTTCATCATCGAATCCCTCCGCGGGGATAGAATTGGTCGCTACCTCCCGGTCGACAGCCACCTCAGCCTCCGCTGCTGAGTCTAGGGTAGGGCGCGGCAACGCTGCAGCCGACCTCCCCTCATTATGACAAGGAGGGGAATCAGCCCTCTCCTCTGTTTCAATCATGTTTGTTGCTCCCGCAACAGGCTCACTCATCTCTGGAGGAACGTCATTCGAAGAGGACAAACTCCACTCCACTTCTTTATCTGGAAGCCCTGTATCTGTTGGGTCCTCAATGCCAAAGGCCCCCACAACGGCTTGCACCCTCCCGGGAACTGCTTCATCCTCAGCTTCCCTTCCAACATAATCTGAAGATACTAAAATCTCCGTAGGAACAATATCGTCCGGATTCTTCTCCACGGGAGACATCACGATCGGCGGAATTCGCTCTTTAGATGAGCCCGCCACCTCCTTTGGTATGCTAATACCCGATTTTTGAGTTCGGGATCTCCTTTTCAGCGACTCCTACAAAAAGAAAGCATATGTCACAAAAATGACAGAATGAGCCAGACTATGGGGACGTCTTTACCTCAGCAGGAACTGATTCCATTGGCGTTACAGGCGACACTTCTGTGGCTCCCCCCTTTGGAGTCGTCACTTTTCTCGGCCTTTTTGGTACAGACGAACCGGCTTCTGCGTCAGCCCGCCTCTTTCCAGCTGGGGGATCTTCCTGAGTGCCTCCCGTTGATACGGCAGCAGCAGCCCGATATCCCGCCAACTCTGGTGGACGATATGACCGGGCCGTCGCTAACATGTTCTTCGTAGCCTCTAGCTGAGTTCCAACGATAAAACTAGTCTCCCTATCATAATCAGGAGGTACAGTATTCATGGTGCAATACAGCTTAACAGCCGAATACAGGATCTGTGGCCGAGGGTAGTGAAATGGTGTATTGAAACAAACCCCAGTGCACCCGACATTGTAATATTGCCAACCCCGGGCTCTATCCAGTAAACTTTTAGCAAACCCCAGACTGTTACTGGGGTTCCGTAACATTAGCTAGGTGTAACCAAACTGGCGAGCAAACCGGCTTGGCAGATATGGCTCCAGATAACACTTATTCTGGTTGCGGTAGACCAAGTGGGAAGGCCGAATACTCTGCAACCAACGAAACCCCCATTTTGGCAGAGTGATCGCATCCTCACCGGAGTCTTCCAAATCTTGGTCAACTTCAAAATTTCTGAAGATGGGACTGATCTTGATGACCTCTCACCCCTGAAGATAAGATAAAACTCTTCTACAGATGGGGACGCCGGTGTACAGCCACTTTTTTTATAGAAGCGGCGGATAAAGGCGTCACCTTCAATGTGATCGTCTTCAGGACCTGGACTCATCACGTTTGGGTGATACAGAATTAACCATCCCATCAGATAATGGAATGGTAGCTCAGCTCGGGGAAAGTTGTCTTTTCTACCCCTCTCATGGACCACATCGTCAGTAAAATCCCTCAAACCCCGCAGCAGGTTACACACCATCGCGGAGAGGAGAGCCAAAGGGTGACCAAAAACCAGTTTCACTGCTGGCAAAATGAGGTTCCGGGTCACCCTCACCACAGAGCCTGACCCACCTGAGAATACACAGTCCCGGAGCCATATCATCAAGTATGCAGTCAACACTGCCTTGGATGACATCCGGTGCACGCAATGCCAGAAACAGATGTATACATCCTCGCCACTCTCATTTGAACGAGGAGCCTTCTCGCCTAGTCGGCTCATTTTAGAGGTTACTTCCGCGGGCTTCAGTCCCTGCGGAGTCGTAAATCGAACCTTCGTAGAGTCCGCCAGGTCCAGCTTGAAGACATAATCCCTCCAAGTAGTCACATGAGACTGTGACTTGCCTTTGTCCTTCCGTTGCATCAGATAATGATGGCTCACCACCTCTTTGAAAATAACCATCATCTTCGGGTCCTTCTTTTCCAGAACAAAGATCTCTTCATTTGACGAAAAATATTCCTCGTACGGTTCCGAGCCCCAGAAAAGCTTGGACACCTCGTTCATCTCATGGAGAGCCAATCCCAACTCTCCTACTGGAGTAAAGAAAGTGCCAGTCTAGGTATTGAACATTTCTAGGAGTGCAAGAAACATATGCTTGTTGAGGTCCATGCCGGCCTGTGTGGCACGGATAGCGGCAGTCAGCCCAATCTCTTTAGCTCTGTCTTGAATTTCGACAACACCCAAAGGGTCAACTCGTCCCACTTCGGCACATGGTGACACCAACCTTCAACCTTAAAGCTACCTTTCGGATACATAACCTTCGATGTTAGCATCCGATTTGCAAAGGTCGAAGCACCAAAGGCAAAGGTGTCATTAGGGACATCACTATAAAGGCTCCCAGGGCGCAAAGTTCGATAACTGAACGAGGTCCCGGCTCGCGAGGCGGCCCCACTGCCCCTCCTTGAGAAGGAGTAAGTTCCCATGGCATCCTTCTCTTGGAAGCCAAACGGTAGAAGGCCGTCAGCGGCAATTGGCGTTCAAGTTACCGTATGTACAGAACCATGCCCTTCGCAGAGAAGAACCAGTCTTCCTTGATCTTCAGTACCTTCACCTCGGTGGAGGTCAAGCGGTCACCAAACAGAAAGGCAGGTTTTAAGAAAGTCTCATCCTCGGACTCAGCAGATTTCAGTTTGCCGCACTCCATCATACTCTGGAGAAAAACAGGCGACTCATCCCGGATTTGCAATATTCTCTCGAAAGGCTGATTCAATAGGATAACAGCCTTCACGGGGTTAATAACCTCCTCGTCGAAATCAACTCCCATTTGGCAAAAAGAAGCATCTAGAAGGACTTTATTCTGCAAAGGGATAGTCATCGACACTGACACAGCAAAGACAAAAGTCAGGCAACATAGAAGCTTTAAGAAGACAAAATATTGGGTGTGTCAAGCAGCCTGGCGCATCATCATGGTGTAAACCCATGCGCGTCAGCAGTAAAATCTCAGCGCATAATCAGGGCCTAAACCTATACGCGTCGGCAGAATAACCTCAGCGCATCATCAGGACAGAAGTCCATGCGCGTCGGCGATAAAGAGTTAAGGCTCAACAACATGATGTAACTCATCAATGTGCTCCAGACTCGTATAAAAAGTTAGGAAATCACACCCACCCGTCACCGCAGGCCGAACGTCGGCTGGAGTCACGATGGTGACAAGAGCGTCCTCTTCGACGAACTCCGCAGGCTCCTTCTCCTTGTCAGCACCACCGCGAGGAGTTTTGGGGGCCATCTCGTAAAAGAAGAAGTTAGGGTTTTTCGAAAGAAGAACTCTAGAGAAGAAGAAAGCAAAGTGGAGAAGAACCCTCTCTCTCCATCAGACGCCTATTTATAGGCTTGGATATACGCGAAAACCGATGAGGAGTGACATCAGCCGCCGCTTGGGGTTCTGCGAAATGATAACTGTAAATAATCCAAAAAAGATCATCATTAATCTTTTGTTGATTACTTCGAAGCGTTATTATTTAACTGAGAGGAACATGCGTCCCATCACTGATACGCGGAGTAATCATGCGTCCGAACAGTCATGCGCCCTATTGAAGACACCACCATGCTTCTTATTCAAAGTATTCCAAAACTTGCTAAAAAGTTTTGAAAACTTTGAAGGGGGTCTTATAGAAGCATGGAATTTCAGGACCGAAAATACTATGCGCCTAACATTACGTGTGCCAGGGAGCTCAGATGAAGTACTTGGCACAGCAAACAGAAAAAGCATAGACATTAAAAGAAGATTTTTATTTTCATATAAGAGTCTATTACATGTCTAAAAAAGGCTTTACAAAGAAGAATTTCTACAAAGAAAAGACCCTAAGTCTACAGCTAGGCGCAACAACCGCTATGCGCTCTCAGTCAGGCGCATCTCTTCAGCGTCTCAGTTTGGCGCATCACTTCAGCGTCTCAGTCAGGCCCATCTCTTCAGCGTCTCAGTTTGGCACATCATGTCAGCATCTCAGTCAGGCGTATCTCCTCAGAGTCTCAGTTATGCGCATCATGAAGTCTCAGCATATGCGCTCCACTTCGACCCGATCGAGTGCTTCGACTAATGAAGCATTTATTGAGAAGAACAAGGGCGGGCGATCAACCCCACCCTAGCGGGAGGAAGAGCTCTCCAAAGCCCAAGGAAGAGGAGAGCACCGCAATCGATCCGCGGTAAAAGAAGGCTTTAAACACAACCAGAATGGGCAACACCCACTCTGACAGAAGAAAGAGCCTCCAAAGTCGGGAGCACCAAAATTCTGATCTGCAATTCTTCCAGCATAACGGAGACGAGGCTCGAGCATTCCGATCTTTGGATGCAACAGGCACCTTCTGCCTGCCTCAGAAGCCCTTGATCCCGACTTTTGGATGTAACAGTCACCTTCATGAGTGCATGAATGAAGACAGTATGTCGCATCTTCACCTTTGGGAGCATCTCGTCAACAGAATGTGCTCGAGCAAACAAGTTCATTTCGGGAGGACGTGAGAGAACGAGAAGCAAACTCTCTCTTTGCCACTATTTATAGGCCGGGCAAATCAAACCCATGCACCAAGTGGCGGGCTCTCCGAATTTCGTGCAATAAATTTATATTAATGGTGATGAACCTGACGCTTCGAATTCAGCCAAGTCAAAACTGCTATTTAAAGCACTTAAAGAACACAAAAGTCAAACCAATAAAGACGTGCCATACAAGCGGATGCGCCGGTCAGACACCGCGTATCGCACAGTCGCGTCCGTCAGTTCCAAAGCGCCCCGTAAAGATGCGCCCAGCAAAGCACAGATCCATGTGTCCTAATCAATATGGACCCATGCGCCCATTTTGGCTCGTCACCCATCAAGCAATTAATGCTCAAGTGATAGAGTTAGTAGCACGTCTTCCGAGGACTGAACAGTTAGCAGCTTTTTCAGAAGATGAAGCGTCGCTGACATCAGCATCATCATTACTTTCCTTCGACGGTTATGACCCACGTGGCCGACCAACCACTCGCATGCGCCTCAGTGGCCATGCGCCTGAAGACTCGCATGCGCCTCAAAAGCCGTACGCCCAGACTGGTCCGTGACTCCTAAAGGTTATAAGCCGAAGTCTCCTCATACGCCCAATCCCAGGCGCATTCTACCAGATCACTCTCCTCTAAATCCGAGATCTTTGAGCCATGGACCTACGACACGTGTCCATTCACTCGATTCAAGCTATGAAGGGGTGCTAATCACCCAAGATCTCAGCAACAGAAAGATCCTTTCCCCTGCTACGTGTCAGCCCATAAAAGCAGCATAAAGGATTCAACCCACAAATGATGACATATCATCCAAGCGCCTCCTGCAGCTTCAACCATGTGGCATCCCCACGTACAGGCGTATCCTACATATGCACGCATGAGCAGCCAGCCTGCAAGCTATAAATAGGGGGATCATTTCCTTCTTCTATACACACAGAGACACCTACGGACAGAGACCTACATACACAGTAAGAGAGGCAGATACAGACACTCAATGTCTCATTCCTTTCTGCAAGCTCCAATACCCAGAGCAACTCGGACCTTCAGAGAACCGAGAACCGTCGTCAGATCGTCAACGGAGTCAACGCATTACCACTTGCTCCATCGACACAGGGACCCAGATAAATAAAAGTGTTCTCCTAGGACTACGTCTAAGTCCTACATTGTAACACTGTTCTGTTTGTAATTAAAATTTGCAATCAAAAAATTTTAATGGCAAATAGTAGTGTTCATAGACGACATATTCATTTATTCCAGTAGTAAAGAAGAATATGAGAAACATCTTCGGACAGTTTTGCAGACCTTGAGGGAGCATCAACTTAATGCGAAGCTTAGTAAATGTGAGTTTTGGTTGGATCATATTTCGTACCTGGGACATATTATTTTTGGAGCAGGAGTGTCAGTAGATTCGAAGAAGGTTGAGGCAGTAGAGAATTGGCCAGTTCCGAAGACGGTAGCAGAAGTGCGTAGTTTCCTAGGATTGGCAGGTTACTACAGGAGGTTCATGGAAAACTTTGCCAGGATTTTGGCACCCTTGACGCGTTTGACGCATAAGGATGTAGAGTTTATTTGGTCAGCAGAGTGTCAGACATCATTTGAAGAGTTGAAGAAGAGATTAATCTCAGCCCCGATCTTGACACTTCCAGTAGGATCGGGGGGGGTTTATAGTGTATTGTGACGCATCCGGGAAGGAATTTGGGTGTGTATTGATGCAGCATGGTAAGGTGATTGCATATATATCTCGACAGCTTCGGAACCATGAGAAGAACTATCCGACTCACGACCTGGAATTAGCAGCAGTAGTATTCTCGCTTAAGTTATGGAGGCATTATTTATATGGGGACTGTCACTCCTATTTTTCGTTATACATATTTTCAGTATACATGTACGGATTTCTAACATTTGTCAGGTGGATCGTAGTTAGAGTTGTCTTGCTTAGCCTAGTCTTGGTTTAATCTTGACTTGGTTTATTTTGGTTTGGTTCAACATGTTGGCTTGGTTTGGTTTGAGATGGTTTGGGTTAATATATAAGTCAACCCCTCTCTCTTCTTCATTTATTTTTTATAACTTCTCCATCTTCTTCATTTACTCCTCTCCACCTACACGCAAGAGCCCTAGGCAAGTACAACTTGCTTCATGATGGATCTCAAGTTTTATTGTTCCATTCTCTTCTTTACATATTATAAGCCTCTTTAGAACTTTAAGTTTTAATTTTTATGGGTAGATTCTTGTAGATCTAAGTTTGATATATTTTTTTGTTTTTTGTGGTTTTGATCTATCAAACTTGCTTGTTTTCAAAAACTAGTTGTTCCATGTTGTAGAGAATTTTATTCTACCCCATTTTGACCTTTGAAAGTCCTAATTTGGAGTTATTTTGACTAAGTTATGGTCATTTGTAGTTCATGGGTTCAACCAAGCATTTTATGCTGGTTGGAGAAGATAAGCAGAGTGCCGCAACCTGGCTAGTGCCGCAACCTTGCAGTGCCGAAACCTGGCTAGTGCCGTAACCTGGCAAGTACCGTAACCTGGCTAGTGCCGCAACCTTGCAGTGCCGTAACCTGGCTAGTGCCGCAACCTGGCAAGTGCTACAATCTGGCAAGTGCCGCAACCTGGCAAGTGTCGCAACCTGGCAAGTGCCGCAACCTGACGAGTGTCGCAACCTGACAAGTGCCGCAACCTGGCAAGTGCCGTAACCTGTCTAGTGCCGCAATCTGGCTAGTGCCGCAACCTGGCCAGTGCCGCAACCTGGCAAGTGCCGCAACCTGGCAAGTACCGCATCCTGTCAGTGCCGTAACCTGGCAGTGCCACAACCTGGCAGTGCCGTAACCTAGCTTGGCATAACTTGGCTTGGCATAACCTGGCTTGGCGTACTCTTGATAAGTAACAAGTACACTTGATATGGCATGTATAATCTTGATAGTGGCCCGTCGAGGCGCACTCCTGACAATTAATCTTGACAAGTAACAAGTAACCTGACATGACATGATAATCTTGAACGCTGTTGTAACAGCTACCCTGACTTGCTAAGTAACTTTTATCTTGACACCGTGGTTCATTTTCTTGATTGTGCCTGTATAAGCTACATGTCTCGTCTTGCATCATGTCTAGGACATGAATTCCTGGTTACCACAGTCAGGGATTCATAATGAATCTGACTAGGTTAATGACTAGATTGATCAAGTAGTTCATATAGAGAGATTTTTTTTCCAGCTACAGGCGATCCCGTTATCCCGGCCACACCAGAGGACTTGTAGCATGCCGACGAGTAGGGCACATTTCTAGTTCACTGTCATGTGGGGCACTTCTTGAAAACATAAGTACTGAAAGTACACCAGTAAGCTTGATAACTCTTGTAACTCTAATAAATCTCCTCGCCTGGATAACCTGGATAGCTGCAGGGCTTGTGGCTGCGGGAAAATCTCATTGCATCTTGCTAGTAAATAGGCTTGTGATAACCCTAGTTAGTTAAAGTATCAAGCCATACTCTTTGTTTGGCCGTGAATGATGGATGTAGTCCAGTCTAGTCTTGTCTAAATCGATGCCAGTCTATGATTACTTTACCACATGTTTGCTTATGCTTTACTCTTGTCGATAATTGGTTTGAGACAAAGCTCTGTTCCAGTGAAGGGTTACAACCCCGGTCCTTGTTTGGTTTACGGGTTGTAACTTGGCTACCGGAATAGTCCCTTAGTTGTCTTATCGTTTATCACCTTGTTTTCTCTAACTCATGTCTTTTATTACCATTTATGTTCCCATGTGCTAATATGCTGGTTTTAGTTCTTAAGTGAAGCCTCCCTTGTGGCACTTGCTCTTCTGGGGTCTGACCCAGCTGGCTTTGTGTGGCCAGATTTCAAAGTAGGACTCGAGGATCCTCCAACCTACCAGCTAGATGGTGACCACTAGGCGCAACCCTGGCAATGAGTGGGTTCTTATTTTGTTCTCCCACTCTCTTGTAAAAATATTCTTTTGAGATGTTTAGCCGCCGAGCAAGTGTTTGCAACTTTACGTACTGTCTGCCTACGGGCTGTAACATGATTGACAAATCCTAGGGTTGATCATGTATGACTGAAACTCTTGCTAGTCTTCACATTTTGTATGACTAGCTTCATGATCATCTGAATATGTAATGTTTGGGACGCCTTACTTTGTATGTCTGATGATCTAACATCTTGTAACATTTACTTACTTGTTTGAGATTGAAACACTAGGCTTGTTCATGACCATAAGAGACTGTTGGCTGGTAGATAAACCCTCATGCATCTAGACAGCCGTGACCGTATATCGAGGTAGATTATACTTCAATGTACATAGCTGGCTGTGTCTGTCCCCCGCTCTCCAGTATTCTGGTTCTGGGGCGTGATAGGGATCGAGTGGAAATTTATACTAATCATAAGAGCTTAAAGTATGTATTCACCCAGAGGGACCTGAACACGAGACAGAGAAGATGGTTGGAATTACTGAAGGACTTTGATGTAAATCTTCAGTATCATCCAGGCAAGACGAATGTGGTAGTAGATGCCTTGAGCAGGAGAGGTGGTGCATTCGTTTTAACCTCGCAGAGGCATATTTTGGAAGATCTTCAGGAAATAGAAGTTGAAGTAATCTTGCCATAAGATACGGAAATTATGGCCAGTTTATAGATTCAGTCTACTTTAGTAGAGAGGATCAGAGCAGCCCAGGCAGAGGATCTGCAGATCCAGAAGCTTCGATCGGAGTGTGAGTCAGGTCTCAGGAAGGAGTTAGTAATCCATGAAGATGGTATGCTTAGGTTCAAAAACCGTCTTTGTGTACCAAGTGGAGACCTTCGACAGGAAGTTATGTCAGAGGCTCATAGTTCTCCTTATTCCATCCATCCCAGAGGTACAAAGATGTACCAGGATATAAAGCAGCACTTTTGCTGGAATGGCATGAAAAGGGAGATAGCAAGGTTTGTGTCCAAATTTTTGGTATGTCAGCAAGTGAAGGCAGAGCAGCAGAGACCAGCATGATTGTTACAGCCACTTCCTATTTCGGAGTGGAAGTGGGAGCACATCACGATGGACTTTGTGACCGGTTTACCTAGATCTTCGACCGGTCGAAATACAGTTTGAGTAATCGTAGATCGGCTCACGAAGGTTGCTCATTTTCTTCCTTTCATAGTAGGACAGTCTACTGAGCAGCTGGCAGAAATATATATGAAGCAGATAGTGAGGCAACATGGTGTTCCCGTCAGCATAGTATCAGATCGAGACACACGGTTCACCTCTCACTTTTGGCAGAGTTTGTATCAAAGTTTGGGTACCAAGTTGAGGTTCAGTACAGCCTATCATCCGCAGACAGACGGACAGTCAAAGAGAACCATTAAGACCTTGGAAGATATATTACGGGCTTGTACTTTAGACTTCGGCGGAACTTGGGAAGATTATCTTCATTTAGTAGAGTTCTCTTACAATAATAGTTATCAGGCAAGTATACAGATGGCACCGTTTGAAGCATTATATGGAAGGAAATGCAGGTCCCCTCTGGCATGGGACGATGTGGGAGAACGAAAATTATTGGGACCAGAGATGATCACGCAGACCATAGAAACAGTCAAGTTGATCAGAGAGCAGCTTCGAGTTGCGTAGGACAGACACCGACACTGGACAGATCAACATCGTAGGCCTATAGAGTTTGGGGTTGGTGACAAAGTGTTTCTGCGAATTTTGCCTACTCGGGGTACCATCAGATTTGGAACCCGATAGAAGCTTAGTCCGAGATACGTTGGTCCATTTGATATTCTCGCTCGGATTGGCGATGTTGCTTATCATCTTGCCCTTTTGCCTTCGCTACGTGATGTACATGATATATTTTATGTATCTCAGTTGCGTAGGTATGTCCCGAATCCGAGTTACATCCTCGATCATTCTGAGCTAGTCGTCGGTACCAACCTAACTTACGAGGAGCAACCCGTATCCATTTTGGATCGGCGAGAGAAGGTGCTCAAGAACCGGACTATTATTCTTGTTCGCGTCGCTTGGGGCCATCACTCACCGGGGGAGTCGACATGGAAGTGCGAGGACGAGATTAGATCTCGATATCCATACTTGTTCGACTCAGAAGGTATATTTATCCTTATGCCTTTGTAATATGTTTTCCTGTTGCACCCACTAGGGTGGATGATTGTTCTTTAATGCCTGTTAAAATTGATGAGAGTGCATGCATAGTTAGCCTTGTAATAAGTATCATGTTTGCTTTGATTTTCTCTATCTTGTCTTGGCAGAAATTTCGAGGACAAAATTTTTCTAAGGAGGGTAGAGATGTCACTCCTCGATTCCGATATACGTATTCTTTCATAAATTTTGTACATGGTATCCTGTATTTGGCATGTGCATAATTCTATTTATTATTCATTAATGGTTACATGTAGCTTTTAAGCATGTCATTAGTGGAATGGTTAGAGCATGTTTAGAGATTAGGGTTTTCTTAAGCCAACCATCACCCACTATAAATAATCTCTTCCACACTCTCTTTCCTCATTCACTCTCTCATTCATTTCCCTCAACCACCAACCCCCTTAGGCAAGTACAACTTGCTCAAAAGTGGAGATTTGTGTATTTTTCATTCTTGATTTTTCTTTTGATATTATTTGTCTATATTGTTCTTCTCATCATCCTCTACAAGTTTAGTACTTGATATTTTTTGTTTTAATTGATGAATTCTTGTAAATCTAAGTTTATGTCATTCTCGGTTTTTCTTGGTTTTGATCTATTAAACTTGCTCGTTTTTAAAAACTAATTGTTCCATGTGGTAGAGAATTTGATTCTACATAATTTTGACCTTTGAAAAGTTAGATTTTGACTTATTTTGAGGAAGTTATGGCCAAAACAATATTTGGACATCTTCTATGTTCATCTGTCCTAGTTTTGGCATGGACGATGAATAGTGCCATAGGATTGAATAGTGCCGCATGGATGCATAGTGCCACATGGAATGAATAGTGTCGCAGGAATGAATAGTGCCGCATGGATGCATAGTGCCGTATAGAATAAATAGTGCCGTAGGAATGAATAGTACCGCATGGATGAATAGTGCCATATGGATGCATAGTGCCGCATGGAATGAATAGTGCCGCAAGAATGAATAGCGCCACATGGATGAATAGTGCTGCCGAAATGCATAGTGCCATATGGATGAATAGTGCCGCAGAAGGCTGTATAGTGCCGCAGAAGGCCGCATAGTACCTATTTTGGCTGTTTTTGGCTATTTTATGTCCTATTTGGCTGAATTATTGCCAGAATTTCTCCTAACTCCCAACATAAAAGTTGTAGATCTTTGTCTTGGCTTCAAGAATCTTCATGTCTCACTTTAACCAGAATTTATATGTAACTTTGTCACCTTGTGCACCTTGCATCTTGTGCACCTTTTACCTTGCACATTGTCCGTGCGCCGTTTGGGCCACTTCATGACTTGCGAGCACTTCATACCCTAAGTGTGTAGTGCCTTTTTGTTCTCTTTCCTCTTATTTCTTGGTCCTTATTCCTGATCTGACTACTTATACGTTTGCTGGATAATCCTATGTGTGTACTAAGGTACAATCTACGTAAGCACCGAGGTACTATCCTATGTGCTAAGTGTTCCTATGTGATACCTTCCAGTACCTCTAATAGTCCAGCATTTATATAGCGAATGGTCGATAGCAATGACGTGGTATGTGTTGTGTGTTAAATTACACCAAGAAGGGGGTACATATGTATGACTCCATAAGCCAATACGGATCCCTTCTTGGGGTACTCGTACAATATACGACATCTAGGGGAGTGAGCATGTGACCACGACATGTGAACTCCAAGGATAATCTAGGAATTAACTAGGCAACTAACTTGGTAGATGTATTGGGTGGAAAGAATCCCGAGATCGTGCCATACTAGCCATCCCATGTCCAGTCCTGACATGTCGGGTTGGCCGCCACGGATATGGTTTCATTCGCCTTTAGTAGATGACTATATCCGACTTCTACGAGCTATGTGTTATATGTATTAGCGCGGTAGCCCTCCGGGGGACCGGTGCATACTCAATGTGCTATATGTCTAATGGTTTGGCTAGCCCTTCTGGGTTGACACGATATGAGGATTCCTTTTAATTAGTATCGCGGAGATAACTCCGCCAATTATAGAAAGCCGCAGAAATGAATGGCCGCTTAAAAAATAACTTTACTGTGCCTTGTAACTTTTGTTAGTAGCCGAGGGACATGGACTGTCATGGTGCGTGGTCCAACCCATGTCCTTGTTTGGTTGTTGGGTTGGGCTATCGTGCTGTGACAGGCTATGGACCGAGGTTACGACCGGAAGCTTTTATTATTACTAGTATTATTATTTTATGCTTGGGTTTATCTCACTCTTTTCTGCTCCCTTGTGGTACTTGCTATTCAGGGCTGAGCCCGCTGGTTTTGTCACTCCCCGTTCCGGAAATACGTAAATTTTTGATTTTCTGTATATGGTATCTGGCACCTGTATCTAGATTGTATGTATCCTGTATTTGTACCTGGCCATGGCATGGAACAGTATCTCGTCGCGGAATAGTGTGCCACCCCTTGTCCTTGTTTGGTTGTAGGCGTAGTTCACTATTTCGATGATAAGATTTCTGACCGTGTTGTGGTTAGGATTTTATTTATTTAATTAATTTAAATAGTTGTATCATGTAGCATTTAACATGTCATTAGTCATATGGTTTAGAGCATGCTTAAGGTTAGGGTTTCTTTGAGTCAACCCAACCCCTATATATATTCTCTTCTACACTCTCTCCTCATTCACTTTTTATTTCATTTCCTCCAACCAACATTTAGGAAAGTACACCTTGCACCAAATGGAAAGATTCTTGCATTCTTATTTTTTGATTTTTTTCTTTTGATATTATTTGTCTATATTGTTCTTCTTTTTATTCTCTACAAGTTTAGTTCTTGGAGTTTTTTTTATTTTAATGGCTAGTTTTGTGTAGATCTAAGTTTCTAAAACTAGGGTTCTAAGGATTTTCATGGTTTTAATCTATCAAGCTTGGTTGTTTTCGAAAACTAATGGTCCTATGTTGTAGAAAATCTCATTCTACCCAATTTTGACCTTTAAAAAGTTAGATTTCGACTTGTTTTGAGGAAGTTATGGCCAAAACAATATTTAGACATCTTCTATGTTCATCTGTCCTGATTTTGGCAGGGACGATGAATAGTGCCGCATGAATGAATAGTGCCGCAGGAATGAATAGTGCTGTATGGATGCATAGTGCCGCATGGCTTGTATAGTGCCGCAGGAATGAATAGTGCCGTATAGATGCATAGTGTCGCAGGAATGAATAGTACCGCAGGAATGAATAGTACCGCAGGAATGCATAGTACCGTATGGCTTGCATAATGCCGCATGGAATGAATAGTGTCGCATGGAATGAATAGTACCGCAGGAATAAATAGTGCTGCATGGCTTGCATAGTGCCGCATGGCTTACATAGAGCCGCAGGCTTGCATAGTACCGCATGGATGAATAGTGTCGTAGGATGAATAGTGCCGCATGGCTTGCATAGTGCCGTATAGTGCCTATTTTTGCTATTTTTGGGTGTTTTATGTCCTATTTGGCTAATTTGTGGCCAAAATTTCTTTCAACTCCCAACATAAAAGTTGTAGATCTTTGTCTTTGCTTCAAGGATCTTCATGTCTCACTTTAACCAGAATTCATATGTGACTTTTATGTCACGAGGGGTCCATGTGACTTCCTGACTTGACTGTGTTCCTGACCCGATTACCTGTATACGTGCTGGTACCTATTCTAAGTGTGTATTGAGATACAGTATTAGTATGCACTGCGGTGCTATTTAATGAGTGCACTGAGGTGTGACTCTACGTGCTATGTGATCATTCGTGTTATATGTCAATACATGTGTACCTTCCAGCACAGTCATGGTAATTGGTCAGTAATAGTGTCGTGGTATAATGATTGTTGTTTGATGCATTACACTAAGCATAGATCTAGATTGAGCCGATGTGGATTCATACTTAGGATACCCATACTATGGTACGACATATAGGAGGATGACCATGTGACCACGGCATGTAATTCCAATATTAAGATAGGGTTAACCTAAGCAACTTAAATCGGTAGAAGCATTGGGAGGGAACAGAATCCCGAGATCGTGCCATACTAGCGACCCCAGGTCCAGTCCTGACGTGTCGGGTTGGCTGCCACGGATATGGTTTCATTCGCCTATAGCGGATGACTATATCCGACTCCTACGTGCTATGTGTTATATGTGTTAGCACGGTGGCCTTACGGGGGACCGGTGCATAATCAAAGTGCTAAGTGTATATGTATATTATATGGATTGGCTAGCCCTGCTGGGTTGACACGATCTGAGGATTCCTATATTGCATTACTGGGATAACCCAGGCAAATCATAGAAAGCCGTAGGATTGATTGGCCGCTTGTAAGCCGACTTATTTGTGATATGTTTTCTTCTGTTAGCAACTGAGGAACATGGACTATCGTGGTGCGTGGTCTAACCCATGTCCTTGTTTGGTTGTTGGATTGGGCTATTGTGCTGCGATAGGCTATGGATCGAAGTCGCGATCAGAAGCCCTTCACCTGCCCATGGTTATAGGATATATATCTTATCTCGGCATGATATTGGCACCGTTTGTCCTTGTTTGGTTGTAAGGGTGTCATATTGTTTCGATGATATGGTATAAACCTATAACTCGTGAATCAGGTCTTATTATTATGCTCGGATTTTATCTCACTATTTTGTGCTCCCTTGTGGTACTTGCTATTCGGGGCCTGACCCCGCTGGTTTTGTTTGGCCAGATCTCGTAGCAGTGCCAGAGGATCCAGCCTTCTACCCGAACAATGGTGCACACCAGGAGTATGGGCGCCAGGGACCATGAGTGGGTTTCTTCTTCACTGCTCTGATCTCTTCTATTTTGTACTTGGCGTTTAGCTACCGGCACCTGCTTAGCCGGCAGTTCTGGATATTCAGTTCCTTACATAATTGTAATTAAATCAGACTGCAGCTGACTACGGTTATGTACTATTGACTCTCGATACTAGCTTATTATTTTGTATAGCTAGGCTCATGAATCATTTTGATGAAGCGTCAGGGACGCCTTACTGCTTTGTCTTATATGATCGTTATTTACTGCTTCTTGTTTTGATTGATTGAGACATAGATGCTCTGTGAGACCATAGGAGACTTGATTGTAGCATGCACCCCTTGTCTCTTGACAGCCACGATCGCCGTATGACGTTTATATACCTCATATGGAGTAGCTGGCCTAGTCCGTCTCAGTATTCCGTTACTGGGGCGTGACAGGTTTTGTTTGGCCAGATCACGTAGCAGAGCCTGAGGATCCGACCTTCCTCCATGACGTCAATGTTGTATACTAGGAGCATGGCTGGCGGGGGACTCGAGTGGGTTTCTTCTCCACCACTCTAGTATCTTTACTTATGTTATGGCGTTTAGCCACCGACACCTGTTTAGCCGGCTAATCTGGATATTTTGTCTTTTGCATAATTTGTAATTAAATCCGACTACAGCTGAATATAATTATGTACCTATGACTCTCTGGGCTAGCTAACTTATAAAGCTAGATCCCCATGATCATTTTGATGAAGCGCCGGAGACGCCTTACTGCTTTATCTCATATGTTCATTAATTGATGTTTTCTTGCTTTGAATGATTGAGACAAAGATGCTCTGTGAGACCATAGGAGACTTGAATGTAGCATGCACCCCCTTGTCTCTTGACAGCCACGATCGTCGTATGACGTTTGTATAACTCATATGGAGTAGCTGGCCTAGTCAGTCTCCGTATTTCGGTACTGGGGCGTGACATGCGCGGACCAAAAGGTGCACGAGGTATAAGGTGCGTGAACCAAAAGGTGCGCGAGGTGCAAGCTGCACGGACCAAAAGATGCGCGAGGTGCAAGCTGCACGGACCAAAAGGTACGCGAGGTGCAAGGTGCACGGACCAAAAGGTGCGCGAGGTGTCGTCCCTATCAGCAAGCTTTTGGCCTTGGAGTTTTAGAAACTTCCAATGTCCACAACTTGGGTTAAATGACTCGAAATTGGGCAAAATAAAGGTCTAAACTAAATAAAATTGAATTCTCTACAACCTGGAACGAGTAGTTTTTTGAGAATAACAAAGTTTAAGAGATCAAAACCAGGAAAAATCGAAAAAACTATAAACTTAGATCTACAAAAATGTAACCATCAAAACCAAAATCTCCAAGTTCTAAAAAGGCTTAAAATCAAGCAAGAAAGACAATAGAACCATAAAATTTGAGGTCCATCATGAAGCAAGTTGCACTTGCCTAGGACTTCTTTGGTGGGTATGGAGGAGTACTGGAGAAGATGAAGAAAATAAATGAAGAGTTATGGAGAGGAGAGAGAGGGATTGACTTATATACCAACATACTCATCTCAAACCATACAAAACCAAGCCAAGCCAAGCCAAGCCAAGCCAAGATGAACCAAAATAAAAACAAGTCGAGCCATGATGAACCAAGACCAAATAAACCAAGGCTAGATTAACCCAGGACTAGGCTAAACAAAACAAGTCAAAATACGGGCTACCTGACAAAAGTCAGAATTCTGTACACGTATACTAAAAATATGTATAACGAAAAATGGGAGTGACACAAACGACAATCCCTTCTCTTGATTTTCCATTATTAGATTTGTAAAAATGGTGCTATTGAACTCACCCTCATTTTATTATGTTTACCCTCTTATTTTTATTTTAAAGAAGGTTTGACCAGTTTCACATATTTTAAAAAAATTAAACTATATGTTTACCCCCCTAAAATAAAATAAAATAAACATACAACTATTATTTTTAAACTTTTGATTAAATATCTAGTCGATTCTTTTTTTTCTTTTTTTTTTGAGAGAACTGATTCTTTTTTTGAGAGAACTAGATAATTTATAGTATTTCTTCCTTAAACAAAGAGAGAGAAAAATCTACATTTTCTTTATCAAATTTTATTACTAAACTTTTTAATAAAAAATAAACTGTGAAAACGTTTTATCCGTGAAGATGAAGGACAATCATGAAGAAAGATGAACAATGGTTATTAGAAAATTTGAAAGTTCAAAATATATAAATATTATGGACGAATATGGCGATAATAAAAGTAAATTAATATGATAATATTTTTTTAATTAATTTACAAAATTAAAGAATATAAGAGTAAAGAGAAGGAATGTGAACTGAACAAAATTTATAAGGTAAACTTAACAAAGTCAACAAAAATGTAAAATAAATAAACGTAGGGGTGCATTTAACGACACCCTTGTAAAAAAAAAGTAGCTCTACTAAGATTAGCTTATTTGTACATATTTTGGACTTTATTATATGATCAACATGACCAATTTTTACACAACTAAAATTAGTTTCAATTTTAAACATCAAGTAGTAATTAGTGTTTTTGTTTTCACAAGTTCTCCAATTTTTTATTATTAATTATTATCAATATTGATGATGATAATATTAATGATGATATATTTTTTGTTTTCTTCTTTTGCTTAGCATACTATTTTTTATATATTATGATCATTTAATAATGTATTAACTGTTAATAATTTAGAAAGAAATATGTTTTACATTTTTTTTTTTTTGAGGGTGTCCACTTCTTACTGGTAATTGGAGGCATGCCTCTAAGCATGGGCGGAGCCAGCATAGGTCCAGTGGGGTCATGTGACCCCACTAAAATTTTATATATATATATATATATATATATATATATATATATATATATATATATATATATATATATATATATATATATATATATAAATTATTTTACTCCCAGCTAGTTATATTATGAACGAGTAACAATTTGATATTTTACTCATTTTACTTGTAGTTGCAAGTAGCTGAATCATGTCATAAATTTTGTCCTTAATTGTTCTTAGATGGCAAGATTTAATTTGCTCTTAGATGGAATACAATCGTTCTCTAGCATAACATTTTTCGATTAAAAAATATAAAGTCAAAGTAAATTAGTGGTTGGAAATAAAATGTTTTAATTTTGTTTTTCCTTGAGAGAGAAAACAATATTTAAATTTCATAAGACCCTAGGATGGCAAGGTTCATGATTAAAATGGTAAAATCAAAATATTAATTTTAAGATACATTGAATCTCCTCGATCAAATCATCAAAATTAATCAAAAATCTTTTGTATGACCTGACTGGAATACCGCTGAATTAGTTTAGGTGCAGATTATATTGGGTTAGAATTAATGTGCACTTTAATACTAATCATATTATGAAATGAATGGAAAAAAATGAACAACTACAATAGAAAAACTAGAATAGACGACCAACGTTAGGTATAAAAAATATGATTTCTGACTAATTTATGCAAATTTGTCCTTACATTTTTATAATTTTTTTGAATTAAAATTATTTTAGCGGATTTTGACCCCGCTGTACCTAAATTCTGGCTATGCCACTGTCTACAAGGGAGCTCGAACCCGTGCCACTATGTGGCAGTGCTCCACTGTTTCCAACGGACTATGACCACAAGGACGTTTTACAATTCTTTTTTAGGATTATGTAATATATGCAATAGAATAGATGAATTTTCGAGATTACTATCCTGAAAAATTGATATTTCCTACTTTCGCCGTCAACTCCCTCTCCACCAAATTCGGAGTCCAACCGTTAATAAAGCCGACGGCTAATATCTCGTTAAAATGCCCTCAAACTTTCCATTTTATTGTTAATAAACAGCACAAAATTTAAAAAACTACTCTTTCTAAATACTAACGAATATATACGTAAACCCAGGAGAAAAGAGCGGGCTTTCTCCATTCCCAAAACAAGGAGAAAAGAAAGAAGAGAAAGCAAAGAAAACGAAAGAGGGAGAGCGAAACCCTAATTTCATCATCAATTCCTCCCCCAAAATTTAAAAATCTCTCCTTTCCATGTAATTGAAACTCTAATCCTTCATAAAAGAGCGATCTTTCCCGATTCTAGGGTTTGTTCCTTCTTCGCTGCCATGATTCCTAGGGTTTGAGCCGATCCCTTCGTTCTGAAATTGAGGGCTTTTTAGGGTTCCCTTGCCTTCCCGATCCTCTCCCCCAGAGGAAAATCGAGGGCTTTCGGGTTCCCAAAGCACCAGAGAAACCAACAATGGCGTCGGCCGGAATCGCAGTCCACGACTCGTCGGCGGCTCTCTCCCCCTTCCGCTTCGACACGGCGGCCCTCTCCGCGGAGTCCATCTGGATTTATTTGTCGGTCCCCGGCTCCTCCTCGATCCCGATGCGCGTCTTAGACTCCGACTCCGTCGCCTCCGTCAAGCTCCGCATCCAGAGCTGCCGCGGCTTCGTTGTGAAGAAGCAGAAACTCGTCTTTGATGGCCGCGAGCTTGCACGCGACGACTGCCTCGTGAGGGACTATGGCGTCTCCGACGGAAACGTGCTGCACCTCGTCATCCGCCTGTCGGACCTGCGCGTGATCTCGGTCAAGACCGCCTGCGGGAAGAAGTTCAAGTTCCATATCGAGCGGAGCCGGAGCGTCGGGTACGTCAAGCGGCAGATCGCCAAGAGGGGGGAGGACTTCGTGGATCCGGACGAGCAGCGGCTGATCCACGATGGCGAGGAGCTCGACGACGAGTGGCTGGTCCAGGACATTTGCAAGTACAATGACGCGGTCATCCACCTGCTGGTGAGGAAGTCGTCGGCCAAGGTCAGGACCAGGACCGTCGAGAAGAACTTTGAGCTGTCGATTGTCACGCCGGACGTGACGGAGAAAGCCGGGTTGGATAATCTTGAGGTGGTCGTGAGAAATCCTTTGGAAGAAAAGGTTTTGGTCGAGCCTTTGGTTGTTAACCCGAAGGTTGAGCTCCCTCTGGTGATCAAGAACTTGATCCGGTCGACATTGGGTGGTTTGGAGAAGGGAAATCCTCCGATCATGTCTTCAGAGGGCACGGGCGGAGCTTATTTCATGCAGGATGCATTGGGCCACGAATACGTTGCCGTGTTCAAGCCGGTCGACGAGGAGCCAATGGCAGAGAACAACCCTCGTGGGCTTCCCCTGTCATCGGACGGTGAAGGGTTGAAGAGGGGGACACGGGTTGGAGAGGGTGCACTGAGGGAAGTGGCAGCATACATTCTTGATCATCCGATCAGTGGACGCCGGTCTATCATGGGCGATGGTATCGGGTTCTCTGGCGTTCCTCCGACGGCCATGGCCCGTTGCTTGCATGAAGGTTTCAATCATCCCAATGGGTTTGATAAAGAAGAGAAGAATTTCAAGATTGGATCATTGCAGATGTTTGTGAAGAATTTTGGTACTTGTGAGGATATGGGGCCTCGAGCATTTCCAGTTGAGGAGGTTCATAAGATTGCTGTGCTGGATATAAGATTGGCTAATGCAGATAGGCATGCTGGTAATATATTATTCTGCAAGGAGGGAGATGAAGGTCGGGTTGTTCTGGTTCCAATTGATCATGGATACTGCTTGCCTGAGAATGTAAGTATCTCCTCTTATTTTTTGTCGATTAATATGCATAATTTGTAACTTGTACCATCCCCTTCATAGTTATTTCACATTTTATTTTATGCTTACACATGATTCGGATAACGGGATGGTATATCTTAATTTAATGATATATTGATGATGTCTACCTTCTGCTCATGTTTGCTGCTCTCTCATATTTGTGTCGCAGTACATTTAACAATGCGTGGTTTTGCACATTTCTAGGAGCTATCTAGAAGTCATAAAAAACTTGGTTGATACTCGGTCTATTAGTATCTGCTTGATTATTTGAGTTTATTGATGGCTTGAAGCTTTTACAATTTAATCCTATTTCCATATTGTCCATAATATGGAAATATTTGTCCCCTTCATAGTTCCTTTTATTTTGTCATCCCCTTCATAGTTCCTTTTATTTTGTCATAGTTTAAAGGTCAATATTTGTCCAACCCCTTAGATGTTGGGTTTAGTCTAGCTGGATGTGCATGTTTTACCAATTCTAGAAGCTTAGGTATTCATGTCACCATGACGTCTTCTACTGTGCCTATTACTAGCATATAATTGGTTTCGGAAGTACGGATCTCCTCTCCTTCTCTGGGCTTTTTTTTGACATTGCTATGATTATTGATTACAACCTTGTAATTGATTGTTGCACTTCTCCAATTCAACATATTCAGGAAGTTTTATTGGTTCCTACTCTTATTCTTTTGTTTTAAGCATTTATGCAATTTTCATGATTGCAACTAGGTAGTTGCTAGTTGGGTGGATTCCGTTGTTTCCTTTGGTTTGTTACCATCAGTTAGACAATTACTAGTTTATATGCACGTGCGTTGCACGTATTTCATACTACTTGGGAAAAACAATCTTATATATTTTTTAATACGCAATTACCTAACTACCCATGTTAAAAAACTTTCACCGTGAAGTCTAATTTTCCTATTATATAGTAGTATAGATTATTGAATCTGAATATCCACCTTGAAGTCGTACTTGAACTTGAAATGGAAAGACCAACTGTTTCCTTCCTGGGTTGGACTGAATTCAAACTTGAACTTCCTTAAACCTTAAACCTAAGATTCTCTGCTGTGCAATCCTACGTTGTGTACTCTGATCCTGCATTTTTCTTTCATCTGAAACATGATTATAACAAATCCCTTCATGTTTCCCTGTTCACATGATATTTTCTGATTGGTGAATATCTTATGTGTTATTTTTGTAATGGGGCAACAAACGATGAGACTCACGGCAGTTTTATGTTTATTTCTATTTGTTAGAGTCGTACATGATATAAGAATAATCAGTAGAGTTTGGTCAAAAGCCTTCAGTTTGATCTCTTATTGAAATTGTGGTTGAAGAGTTGCAATTTTAAAGATTAAAAGAATTCCATACTTTTTCTTGGGTAAAGGAACAAATGACTCAATCTATTTCTGGATCAATCATGATATGTAATAACTCGAGCATCTATCTCAAATGCCTGTCCCATTTTGCGCAACAAGGTTACGAAAATCCACGAGAAGTAATGGGGCGAATTGTATGTGCCAATTGCCATTTAGCTAATAAGCCTGTGGATATTGAACTTCCGCAAGCTGATAGCGTATTTGAAGCATTTGTTCGAATTCCTTATGATATGCACAACTGAAACAAGTTCCATAATTGTTTTCTCCTTTTTTCTCTGCCTCTCCATATCCAAGAAAATCAATAATAGTGTTTGACTGGACATACTCCCTCCTGGATTAATAGTTCACTAGAGTTATCTGTTGGATTTAAGTTGCAAATGATTAGTCAAGAGATGTTTAATCTTCTTTGGCAGGGAAGTAAAAGGAACAAGATCAGGAAGAAATGAGCTATATTGCCTCAAAGTTGAAAATCTCCCCCGTTTACAATTGTAATTGGAAAAGTAATTGCATATTCTTTCTTGTCCCCTCTTTCCCAACTTCATTAACCATTAACATAGCCTAGTAATTAGTAATTCTGCCAGTAGTCAAAAGATGAAATGTTAACGGAAGGCTTTTTAGAACAAGTATTCTGGTAATAGTTTCTATTGGCAAATGGGGTGGCTACTTTGTACTGATGGTTTGGGAAGTGTATGAAGGAATTTTTGTGACAGATGCATCTGACTTGCGGAGCGTGAACATAGTTAGTTATGCAACTTTTTATTGACTTGGGCTTTCTTGTGAATTTAACATCACTAGTAGCAAAGCCTTATATTTACAGTTTCTTTATAGGGTTCCTACATTGTTGATAAAGAAAGTATCTTAGACCATACTTTAGAAATTTGTTCTTTTGTCTACAATATTTTTAACTACACAATTGATTAATTTTCTCGACTATATAATTGTTTATGAAACTCATCTGTAAATGCCTTTTCAAATTGCAGTTTGAGGACTGCACGTTTGAGTGGCTCTACTGGCCCCAAGCTCGCCAACCTTTTAACTCCGAAACAGTGGAATACATTAAATCACTGGACGCTGAGCAAGATATTGCACTTTTGAAGTTCTATGGCTGGGAGCTGTCACTCAGATGCTGCCGCACTCTTCGCATCTGCACCATGCTACTGAAGAAGGGTGTAGAAAGGGGGCTTACTCCATATGATATTGGAAGCATCTTGTGCAGAGAGACACTCAAGAAGGAATCCAAGATTGAGGAAATCATCCGTGAAGTGGAGGACAACACTCTTCCTGGCACCAGCGAAGCTGTATTCCTCGAGTCTGTTGCGGAAATCATGGATCGTCGCCTTAATGAACTCACTGATTAGAATAGTGGATTATGTTCGATCATATATAATATGTATATGCTAATGTATGTATGTGGATTTGTGTGTGATCGTTTCTAGAGGAACACGAATTGCAGCTAGAACTGCTGTTCCCCCTCTATTTTGTGGATGTGGTCATGCCTTGACCATGCTACAAAGAGGTGAGAGGTTCTTGAGAGCTTTGGACTGCAGCTCTTTCCGCTTCTTCCACTTGGTTCGAGTCAATGCAGTTTCTGGAGTTTATCTGAACTCAAGATCCTTCCTTATAGTCCACCTCTAATATCTAAGTGTCTCTTATGCATATAAAAATAAGGATGATATATTTTATGAATAAATTTGGCATCCTATGTTTTGTGTGGATTTCTCAAAGGTATGTTGCAGTGATAGAAGAATGTCAGATGTTCCTCATATTCTTGACCTACTGTAACTTTGGGCTGAAATTTGTGTTAGCTATTGTGACTGTTTCATAGTTTATCCGAAGATTCTGAACTTGTTCGTGATCTTTCTAAGTAAGCCAAAGCTTTGCGGAAAGGATGTCGTGTTGTGTCTGATTCACAATTGAAGCGATGAAATTCTGCCTACTTTCATTAGGTGTCTGCTCTTGAAAGAAGTCGAGTCTTGCACTACACTACTAACCTCACTTTATTCTTGTCCATGTTGTGCTGCTCCTGCCAAACTTCATAGAAGTGATCTTGCCGCACCAAAGAAAGCAAAATTGAGTGGATGGATTCTTGCATCTTCTCACAAGTCCTTATTCTACATCCCTTTCATGCAAGTTGAAACTTGCACTTAGCCCATTGAAAAGAGGTTTGATACCCATCTATTTGGTACTTATCAGTCTTGAAGCAAAAGAGCCCAGTACATGTGGAGAACCTTATCATCCAAGGAACTGTGTATCGTCTTTCCCGAACACTGAACATCATTGCAATTTAGTAGAAATGGTCAAGGAGATTCAAGCTCGCTTAAGAAGCAAGACGGTGCGGCTGTTGATTCTTCGACTGCAGCAAAGCGATTTACAGGTTTGTATATGTGAAACCTTATTAGTTCACAAAGAACCAAATTATATATTTTGCCCTAGGTCCCATAAACCATAAGACCGGCTCTGATTATGTGTTTACTTTCATGAACTGCTCTGGTTTTCCCTTCTAGCCTACGAGTAAGCGTGAAGAAAACCAATGTTACCAAGAGCAACAAGAGCCCAAAACTTGAGCCAAAATATTCCAAGAAGATGACCTGCTAGATATCCTTTTATGTATCATATAAGATTCACTAAACTATATCATACAGTTATTGAAGTTCTTCTGGATTTTAAACTTTTAATCCTTGCTGAATTTTATCTTAACACTGAATTCTTCACTATGATTCTTGGTTAGACTTGCTAGTCTCGAGTAATTTTAGGCAGCTTCAACACTTGACATTGCAGACAGTACTAGTAAGTCTTCGAGATACGAATTTTACAGAACCATCTCCTACTAGCATAGAAGGTTGTCATAGTCAATAATACTCACTAGTTTGTCATACTTGATGTTAGCTTCCTGCAGCTTCACATTTTGAAGGTTTAGGAAGCTAGTTGTATATGCCAAGATTCTAGACTACTATGAGCAGAATAAACAGAGTAGTCCCTCTGATCCCTGCCCCATTGGAAGAGAACACGAAGAGCACGTATCACTCCTGTTAAATCCTTTGACAGCACAGGAATAAAAATTCAGGGTATGTTTGTGTGCTTCTCATGTTTTTATGAATTGTTGGGTGTTACTCTCAACACAGGCACAGCTAGTTGCATATACCCTGATTTTGGTTACGAGGCAAGTCAGTTGATTTTTTTTCCCCAAAGATAAAGGTCCTATGTTTTATATGAAGACGAATACGAGAAGACACGGTACAAGCACGGTGACACGACATGTTCTTGTCCTAGTGTATTTTGGATTTCTTGTGTCGTGTCCAATACGTGTCTGACATGATATGAAGGGTGTCAACGGGATAATACAAGTTGGGGTTGAGTGAAGAAAATTCAAGCCCAAGCAAGTTCGTGTGTATAGTCAGTCATATATACGGTCCTCTGTTCTGTAGAAATTATTCAGTGGGCCAGGCTCACCATGTGGCAGTGGTGAACCTTGACTCCCCACCAATAGTGTGATAACTATTGATGGAAATTCAAGACTCATCACTGGCACGTGGTGAGTCCGGCCCACTGAATAATTTCTCCTTGTTCTGACCCCAAGAACAATACTTCCATCCAAGTTTGAAACTCTAGTCTAGTTATAGGGACAATATCCTCCTATTATAACATGAGCCTAATTTTAAGCCATTGAAGTTCACTACAAATAATTTGGTTTCTACTCAGAAAGTAGGGGTAGTTAGGGGTGAGCATTCGATTTATTCGGTTTAAACCGAACCGAATAACCCAAAACCGAATTGGACCGAAACCGAATAAGCAAAACCGAAACCGAACCGAATTGGCCCAAAACCGAATCAAACCGAACCGAATTAAATCGGTTCGGTTTTCGGTTTATTCGGTTTATTCATATATTTTTTATTTTTTTTGAGCTTTTTTTGTTAATATATATAGTAACTAAATATACATAGACATTTTTTTTTTTTTTTTGGGGAAGGTAACATCTTTATAAGAATGAAAGAATGAACAGAATGTACAAACATGAGTCTCTCAAAACGATCCCCTACACGTAATGGAGGGGATCCTCCTCACTACAAACTCAATGGACCTACAGTAACTACTAAGGGATCAAACACATAGCAACACTAAAGGACTCAGGAATACCAAGCTTCAAAACTACTAAGGAGCCATGATATCCATGTCCGCCTGTATGCTCCTCACTAGGCTATCAACTGTGCTTTCGACGCCTTCGAAAATCCTTCTATTTCTCTCCCTCCATAGTTGCCAAACCGTGCAAGCAAGCCGGAGACGGGCCTTCCAGAACCAGGGGTGTTTCCTGTTGCTGTACTTGGATATGTCCTCAAATGCCCCAAGGATGGTATCCTCTCTATTCTCCGGCAGACCCAGGGATCTTCTTTGGGCATTCCAAACATTAGAGCTCAACTCGCAGTGAAAGAAAAGATGGGAGTGTGACTCAGGGGCATAATTACAAAGAGGGCACCTGATATCTTCCACCTGAATCCCAAATTTCCTCATCCTATCCTTAGTAAGCAATCTCCCCAGAACCGCCTTGAGAATACAGTAACTGAACTTAGGCGTGGCACCCTTCATCCAAATATACTTCGACCATATAAACGTCGGGCTCTTCCTCCTGTACTTCTCATACGCCATTTTCAGGGAAAAATTACCTTTGAGAGATCCCTCCCATCTCCAGTGATCCTTAACCGCTGTGCCATCAATGGGAATTTTCCTGATCGTCGATTCCCATCTCTTTGCCTTCGATCCCAAGGGAATAGCCCATTCCCCATCTCGAATCAACGTACTAACCATCTCCTTTCTCGTCTTGGATCTCCTCTGCTCTACCACTGAACCCCACGGCAGACTGTCGTGCTCGACCCACGGGTCTTCCCATAGTTCAGTGTCTTTGCCATCATGAATAATCCTCGTGATGCTATCCTTGAGTCTGGATCGACCTTTAAGGATGGATTTAAAACACATAGAAAAATTAGAATTGCTATTCATAGACCAGAAATTGCCCTTCTTTATGTACCTGCTCTTCATCCAACTAGCCCATAAAGAGTCCCCTTCTATAAGAGACCATCCCATCTTGAGAACCGCAAGCTCCTTAAGGGTGGACAGGGGGCGAAGACCCACCCCACCTTCGTCTCTAGGGCGGCACATGTCCGTCCAAGCCATAGTTTGAATCCCTCCTTTCCACACGAACTTCGCGCACATACTGTCGATCTTCAGCACAGTCTTCTTGGGGAGAAGAACCACATGGAACCAATAAGAAACAATCGAGTTAATAACCGCTCTAACGAGCTCGATCCGCCCTCCAAAGGAGAGCAGTTGAGCCTGCCACCCATCAAGCCTAGCCTGCACCATGCGGATGAGGCTCAAACAGTCCGAGTGCCTGGCGAATGTGGTGGCAAGGGGAACTCCCAGGTGCCTGATAGGTAGGGAGGCTTCTTCGACCTCCAAGAGTTCAGCCCACCTCTCCTTCGATCGACATGTCTTGTTGAGAATAATCGAGCTTTTATCCTTGTTAAGTCGTAACCTAGAACCTCTTTCGAATTCAGCCAAAATATGAAGAAGACATTCGACCCCCTTCTCATTAGGTTTGATGAAGACTAAAAGATCATCCGCATATATAAGATGCGATATACACGGATTCACTAACCTGAAGATGGGGGAAATCTTCTTCGAATGCTCAGCTAACTCCATGAGACAAGAGAAGTGCTCCATAACCATAGTGAACAAATACGCTGATAGGGGATCTCCCTGCCTAAGCCCTCTGGATGTATGAATGAATCCAACCGGTCTCCCCTTGATCAATATAGAAACTGTAGGAGTCGAGATGCATTCGTATATCCTGTCGGTCCACCAATTATCAAATCCCATGGCTTTCATAATGTGAATCACAAATTCCCGATTTACAGAATCATACGCCTTCCTAAGGTCTAGCTTGATGCAAGCTTTGTCGCCTCCGATCTTGTTAAAATCCCTAACCAACTCGTTTGCCAGAAGACAATTCTCAGCAATACTCCTCCCTTCTATGAATGCGGATTGGTTACGAGAGATCAAACCTGGAAGAAGCTTCTTCATCCTCCGACTCATAATTTTCGCAATGACTTTGTAGAAAAAGTTGCAACAGGAAATAGGCCTAAAGTCATTCAGAGATGAGGCCCCAACCTTCTTCGGTATGAGAGTGATAAAGGTATGATTGAATTGCTTCAACAATTTACCAGACCTGAAGAAATCCCTAACGGCTTCCACCACTAGCACCTTAACATCCTTCCAGTGCCGGATAAAGAAACCAGCAGTGAACCCATCAGGGCCCGACGATTTGTTCTTCTTTGACTTTGAGTACCACCTCTTCAACCTCACTAAGAGTGATAGGAGCGTGGAGACCATTCACAGCTTCCTCTGTCAAGACCCGCTTCGTAACTACAGGAGAGTGCGGAGTGATATCACTCTCTTTATTATATAGAGCAGAGAAATAACCTACCACCTCAGCCTGTATCTCGCAGGGGTTATCAATAACCTTCCCGCTCTTGTCGATGAGCACCGCAACCTGATTCCTATTCTGCCTGGCCTTCACCACACCATGGAAGAACTTAGTGCTGCTATCCCCCATCTTCATCCAATCTCATTTGGCTTTTTGCTCAATCTTGATGGCTTCAACCTGCATCATTTTAGCTACCTGATCTCTAAGCCGGCTTTCTTTGTCACTGCTATCAATCGTCTGATTGCTCTGCTAGCTTTATCATCTGCAACTCTTCTAGTTCTTTATTCAGCTCAAACAGAGAAGTCTTAGGTTGACTTTTGATCCACGCCTTGATTTTTTGCTTCACCGCTCTGAGTTTAGCCATGAGGCGGTATTGGCTAAAACCGGAGACTTGGGATTGCCACCCTTCTAGAATAATCCCATCGTAACCTTCAATGAGAGGCCAGTGATTGCTATACTTGAACGGAGGAGGCTGGAGAATCCTTTTACTCAAGAAGTTCACCTGGAGGGGAGAATGGTCACTCTGGCCTGCAGGGAGAACCTTGACACAAGTGTCAGGGAAGATGTCAAACCATTTGTCGTTCCCCATCGCCCGATCAATCTGAGTATGCACCCTATTTAACTTAGCCTGGTTGCTCCAGGACCATTCCACCCCGGTCCTATGCAAATCACTGATTCCTGCCCTGATAGAACATGTAAGCAGGTCATCAAGAATGTGCTCTGGCACCATTCTACCCCCTCTTTTTTCATCCTTGTACATAATAGCATTGAAGTCCCCAATGAGTAAAATAGGGAGAGATCCACCATTCCCAGAGCAAACAGTTTCTATATCTTTCCACAATTCCATTCTGAGCTTCCTATCATTGAACCCATAAATAGCAGCTAACAGGAAATTCATCCCTCCTTCGTTGGAATACTCCATGAGCATCATCTGCTTCGACTCAAACCGGAGAGTCCCCTTCCATAATTGTTTATCCCACATAACAATGATCCTAGCCATGTCATTAAGATGAAGGTTGTGTTCTACCCCCCAGTTATTTGGGGATCTCCTGATGATCCTCTCCTCCTTCTTAATTTTGGATTCCAGCACTACTACTATCGAGCTATTGAGCTGCCTCACCCTATCTCTTATACTCCTCCACCTCCCAACCGAGTTGGCACCTCGGACGTTCCACGAAAGGATCGACATTAATTGATGAAGGCAGGGTCCTTTTGCCCTCTCGTGCTCATCCGTGAAGGAACGGAAGAGTTTTCTAACATGGTTTTCCTGATATCTTGCTCATTGGATTGATTCGGAGAAGCTTTCTGGAGAGCTCCTGCCCAAAGAGGACTGACCTTGGTGAGTCGTAACCCCTCCCCAGACCCGGCCTGGAGTAAATTTCTGACCACACTTCTTACTTTGGACCCTTCAGAGTTAGGCTTCTTTCTGGCTTGAAGATCCTTAGCCGAAGGGGAGGCCTCCTCTCCAACTATCCCTGATCCTCCATCTTGAGGCATCACCTGAGGGTGGTTCACTATAGGGCCTGACGTTTTGCTGACCGGGGACGCATGTCCATGTCTTTTACCTAGCACTGAGCTGCCATCTCCTTCTTTAAAGATAACTAATGCCATATCTCTTTGAATATCCTGAGTCTCAATATCCTCACTGCTACTTTGAATAGCTTTTCCTTTGGCTAATCCTCCCTCAACGTTGATTCCTTCTTCTTACTGCTGCATTCCTTCCTCTTCCTGAACTTCCATGTGAACATCCTCATCTGCAAGGGATATCCTTTCACCTCCTGTTGGCAGAGAATCTCCTACACTTGCTTCCTTCTCAATATGTTCCCCTATATAACATCCCGATTTAAGATGCCCAAAACATTTGCAATGTCCACACGAGGGAGGAACCCACTCGTAGTCGACCTTTTGGGAGAAAATTTTCCCTGAGGGGATCATGTATTCTACCGAGCGTGGCAACTCCACCCCTGCCTCAATTTCTACGAAAACTCTAGCATAGGCAAGCCTCACCTTCTTGTTCGTGGCTTCATCAGCTTTGATTGGAACCCCAACCAAACTCGAGAGCTTCATTAGCATTGGCGTGCTCCAATATTGGATGGGAAGATTAGGGAACCTGATCCAAATCGGTGCCGATGCGAGCAACTCCCTTTCACACTGAATTCCTGACGTCCATCGCTTGAGGATGATCGCCCTCCCATCAAAGGTCCACGGCCCCCCGTGCACGATACGCTCCATATCCTCTGCCAAACCGAACCTAACGAAGAAAAAACCATTTTCTCTGGAGAAAAACTCCATGCTTCCCTTCGGATGCCATACTCGATTGGCGTAAGCTTTGATCTGCCCATAAAAGGGTTTATTGTCCATCACATACAACACAATCGTACTTTTCCCGTACTCCTCTGTCTCCTCCAAATCCCCCCCCCCCCCCCCCCCCGTGAACTCTGCTATCGACCTGCCTCCCTTCACCAGAGGTTCTATATATTGCATCTCATCATCTATGGAAATACTGTTGGATTTACACATTTCCGCCCAAGTTTTCCTAGCTTCTTGTCTTCCTTCCTGCGACCTTTTCATCGCCTCTTCCGCCACTCCCGTTGAGTTACGTGACGTGGGATCAATATGGTTGTGAATATTCCTCCTCGGGTCCTCCTGGGCAATTTGTCGAACACCTCGCTCTCTCCATTGAACATTCCTCCCTCCTCCCTGAAAATTCCTCCGAGCCTATCTAATACCGCTACTGGCGTCCCCCCTGCCTGTCCCTCGTCCTTCCAAATGCTGCTCTTGCTGTGGACGATGTTGACCTCCTCTCATTTTTGCTTCTGATACATGGCCGCCAGTCGGAGCTCTGTCCCTTCTTCTTCTGGTGACTGTGGTCCAACCTCCCGCTATCTCTCTCTCTGTCCCTTCATCTCCATAGACCGGAGAGGCTCCCTGAGCGTCGCCGGGATCCCAAGCTCCTGGATCCTTTCGTGTTCCTTCTTCCGGACCTTTTTTGCCTTTATCGCCTTAAGACATTTTTGTATATATTATATCATACATAGACATATTTAGTATATACCTATATATATTTAGTATATACCTATATATATTAATACTTATATATATAGTACACACACACACGCACACATACACACATATATATATATATATATATATATATATATAAATTAATTAATTAAGATTTCTTATTCGGTTTTTAGTTTTGGACCGAAACCGAAACCCAAAACCGAAACCGAAACCGAATAAAAAAATTTAGTATTTTCAAAACCGAAACCGAACCGATTTTTTTAAAAACCGAACCGAACCTCTTATTCGACTCGGTTCGGTTCGTTTTTCGGTCCAAAACCGAATAATGCTCACCCCTAGGGGTAGTCAGCTTTTCTCCCCCTTCATATAGCTACTAGCTATACATATAAGCTCTTCCTTTTCTGATGCTTCACATTGAACAAGCAGAAAACACACACACATTGTTGATCTCCCAGTCATTTGTAAAGATACTCAACGGACTGCAATTGTGAATCAGGCTTCCACCACTGATGGATACCATGCGCCGTCTTGAAGTCCGGCGAAGGGCTCAAGTTAACTGTCAGTCTAGCCGAAGGGAGGAGGTGCAGCGGCTCCGATTTCTTCCCAAATGCATTCATGATCACGTCCCTGACGGAGTTCTGCGTCGCAAGCCTTCCTATGCTTGTTGCTCCAATCTCCTCCATCTTCCTTCGCTGCTCGAAGTAGCCTACGTACTCCGCACATATAGGGTCAGCTGGGTTCACAAACAGGTTCGGGACCCACGACGAAAGAACGGCGAAGTAGTCCTCAGACTTGTCGCGCTGCCCCTTCACAGCCGCTGCGAGTCCAGCTGCGATCAGGCCGCCTGCGATCCTGAGCCCCTGCTTCACCTTCTCGCTGCCGATCCTCTCGACAGGGGCGGCAACGAACGGCGGGTTGAAGAGGAACGTTCTGACGTGGGCGCCGCTCTTCACCATATTCTTCCCCGCGAGCAACGCCATCGCCGACCCCAGCGAGTGCCCGGCTAGCCAGACGTTCCGGTTTCCGACACAGGAGACCACGTTCCGGACGGCTTGCATTGCAATGCCGAACCTCGACGTCCGTTGGAGGCTTTGGCTGACGAAACGGATATTGAGTTCGAGATCACGGCGTACGGATCCTTTCGTGGTGAGGGTGCCTCGATAGGCAATGACGTATCTTGGAGCACTTGCAGAGGGGCTCCGGTCGGTAATGGGTGGATTGAATCGGTAAATGGCACCAAATACGGATAAATCCTCGTCGTCGACGAGCATGCGGATGAGTTCAAAATGGAAGAACTCCCACCACGGCGGCGCGCGGGCTTCAGAGCCCTGTCTGTTTTGTTGCCTGTCGCGTTCGAGGACATATGCGCCCTGAACCAAGCTAGCAGCTACAGATCTCTGGTGATGCGGGCAGTCCCTATTCAATGCAGCAGTACAGGTATGATCAAGTACTTAACTATGTTGTACGAATACGGATACGAGATAAAAACATTTCCAAATAGCTACAATATTAGTCACTAGGTTGCATGAATGTGAATGCAGATACGGACACGATACTAATACAAGATATGGAGATTATTAGATAGATACCATAGTAGTCACTATATTGCACGAATTCAGACACAAATACGGATATATACACACACACATACATGCCAAGGAGCTCTAGCCCAAGTGGTTAAAAGCGAGACATCCCCCCGGTTGTTGCGGGTTCGAGCCACGGGGATGACACTTTAATTCTTGTGGGGGAATTAAGTGCGGTGGAGGTGGGTGCGGTGCGACTGTAGCCTCTTGAAGGGGCCTGAATTAAAATTTACCTAAGGGGGCAGGGATTGGTCTTCGGACTGGATTGGTTGTAAGTCTTTTAGCTGAGTTTGAGTTTGTAGCCTCTCAAAGGGGTCTGAATTAAAATTTACCTTCTTCGACAAAAATATATACACAAAGATTTCTTTTCGGGCCTGAATTAAAATTTACCTTCCTCGACAAAAATATATATACAAAGATTTTTTTTTTTTTCGCAACATAGGTTTCTGATATGCCCAAAAGGCAAACATAGATTTTTTTTTTTCCTGTTAATCCAACTAGCCGAACAAGATTGCATAACTTGTTTATGTCCATGGAAATATACAAAGCAAGTATCTACCGACATTGCATAGCTTGTTTTTGTCCATTGGTCTATAAATCAAGGTATGCAAGTAAAGTACCTAACTATTGTGCTACGAGAAACTCATTGTTTCTGCGGAAATCTAATCTGATGCCGTGTTATAAACTACTCAGTTAATATTAGCAGGTATGTTAAAACATCAAGTATGAACAAATGATGAAAGAAATCAGAGCCATGCCTGCATTAGGTGAAAAGTTATCTACCTGATACTGAATATCTATCTATGAACGGACATGGTAAAATGGTGTCTGTAACCGTATCGTGCAACATAGGAGACTAATCTTGTATCGGTATCGTGTGCTTATCAGTATCCATGTTTGTATTTGTGCAACCTAGCTGAATACTGATGCTGATAGAAACTACTAATGGTAAATAATACAGATACATTGCTCACTAAGGACTACAAGTGCTAGATTTAACCAAAAGAATTCATACTATTTGATCATTCAGTTTCATAGTTCAAGGATAGTAGTTTAAAACATAATGGGTAACACCTTACCAATTTACAGAAGTCAAATGTTTGGGTCCAGCTGCTGCAAAAAGATCCCTTACAGAGACCATTGCATTATATTGCTGTTAGTCTCTCCCTCAACACTGATGCTCTATAGATAAGAAAAAGGAACAATGGAATACTTTGTAAGGAATGCCAAGAAAAAGAAATAGAATAATAGAATTTCCAATATTAATTTTCTAAAGATCAATAGATGATTGATGCAAAGATTTGGCTATTATTAACAATAGTGTTATCTAAAGATCAATAAACTCATTCCCTACTCATCTACATCTATGATTCTAAAGAAGCTAGCATACTACAAACAATTGCCAATTCTAGACTATTAATTTTGAAGATTATTTTGATGCCGTGAGACCTATTAACATCTTGTTCCTTTGATATTCTTTTGATTTCGAAGAATTTTATTCAGTATTAGTTCCTCTACGTCTTCTGGCATCTCCATTCTACTTATTGAGCACCTGAAAGAAGGACTTTGATCCTCCTTCCAGTTTCTTAGGCCTAGAGTTAGCTTTGTATTTCGAAGTGTCACTCATGCTACTGCCTATAGGACACCGATGAAGCTAGTTATGTCTGACACCTATGAATCCGACATATGTTATGTCGATAGTCAATTCTTGCATAATCTCTCAAGATAATCCATCAGCGTAACTGAGTTCCATAAATTTCAAGTAGCTGTACGAGGAAACAGAAAGAACAAGGAATGGCTTCTTCAGGAATTTTAGAATCTCTTCAAGAAAAATCATGATTCCAGACTAAGAAAAAACAAGCCCGTCTCCAAAGCAAAACATTTTTGCTGTATGGACGTTTAAAAACGATACCATGAGATTAGGACATAGCTATTTCGGTTATCACATAATAATGTTGCTTCACCAGACCAACAATCAAGAAATGCTAGAAACTGCATTTTCCCTTGATCTCATCGTCGTCAACCAAAACTACCATTTTATGCAAAACATGATTATTTATGCTTCCACTAAACCATAACCAACATATTGCTTCCACTAAACCATAACCAACATATTGTTGTTGTGGTTCATTCAAATTTCCCATGTCATTATTCCCGATTTGCAGAAGATATTTCCGTTCTCATACTACATTTGAGAAACAAAGCTAACGGAAAAAAAATTGTGTATAACAAAACAAAACATTGAAAGTCTCCGTAACAGAGAAACATAAATATGATCATATAATACCTAAGGCGGTTGCGGCGTGGGGCTGGTAATCCGCAAGCAACAGATGCTGCACACGGCTGTTATGGCGAAGCATACACAGTGGTGCTTGAACGACGGGCTCTCAGAGATTGCCCATCTGAAGGGGATTACCCAACTGTTGTTGAAGAAGAAGATGAAAAAAAACCCCAATTATAAAACCAACAAAGCAACCACCAAGTCTAAAGGCCAGTGCAACCAACATGGACAAGTAGACCCAAGGAAGGAGAAGAAAATTGTAACATTGCTAAAATTAATACAAGTGGAAAAGTTTTTAATAAGCGCTTATAATACAAGTGGAAAAGTGAGAACCCTCTCTAACTGGAAGATATGAAGGTTATGGAGAAGATTAGCTGGAAATATGTTTTGCAAATTGCAGTTGGCCTTTAAACAAAGTGCCATTTCAAATTTTCAACCCATCTCCTGCTGCAGAAATACGACGGAGTCCAGGTAAACGAACTAAGTCAACTATACATCATGGGCGACCGAACTTGAGTGACTCTTGTGATTACCGAGAAAAGGTATAAGATCCTGACTGGATGACGGAAGATCAGTGGATCGAGCCACGGGAGCATATTATTCTTTCCATTTATTTGATGGGAGTTGAGGACAGTGAGCCCAACAAGCATGCAATACACCGTACATAAAGTTTCGTACGTATCGTCGGACATATAAAAAAAAAAAACTATACATCATGGGCATGACTCACAGTCATCGACTCACATAACATAACCGTGGCTGTTAAAAGCATTGGCACTCTTTTTTTTCTTTCCTAGACTGGAATTACTTCACTCAATAGCTCTAATCTTTTCCATTAATATGAGCGCACTAAACAAGTTGCTAGTTCTTCATTTATATATGTACTACAAGCTAATCCGATTGAAAAAGTTAAAATTATAGGCAACTGCGTAAAGTATTTCTCTTTCTAACGAAGGAACACACCAGTTGTCATGTTATTATTATTTTTTTTTACTTTCTTTCTCCTCTTTCTAAAGCAACCGCAAAGATTTTTGGTATCAATTGTTTTAAAAGTTTTTTCAAAAATGAGTTCGTTTTTGGAATTTTTTTTAAAAAAAAATAGTAGGAAAAGTGCTTTCGTAAGATGTTTAGGATTTTTAAAATAATAATCAATATCAAACCAAGTCTAATAGTTGGTTTGGGTTCAAGTCTTTCCAACAAATTTCAAAACATAAAGTACCAATGCGCATTGATGTGGGAGAGGAATACGGGATCGGTTGACACGAACAAAAGCTTGATATTGTGAATAATTTATTAACAAATAATTATGCAGACGTGAAATCTTAACAAAATTTAGGAGCTAAAAGTCGAATGGTAACCGTTAGGAAGTTACTAAATTATGGATTTTTGGAATCGTGTCTTTGAATCGGTCTACAGGTAATTTTCTAACTTTTTTTTTTCCTTTATTTGATTCGGTCTGGTTAGTTGTTGGTCTTCCGTGGACCCTTTCTCACATAATTTTTTTTTACATAATTGGTGGGATTACTCGATTAGGGGGAGGAATTAAGTGAGTTATATATATATATATATATATATATATATATATATATATATATATTAACACTAATATTAATATTAACATTAATATTAACATTAAATTACGAATTAGAGTGAGGGAGATTTTTAGGAAGTTTTCTAAGGGGGGCTTTTGATCCGCTTCCATATATATATATATATATATATATATATATATATATATATATATATATATATATATATGGAGCATCTAGGGTTTCGGAACAGGGAGTTTCTCCAAGGAGAGACAAGCCAACCGACGGATGTTTCTCAAGACACAGGAGACCCGGCCCCTCGCGACGAAGGGGGAGGGTGGACGACGGTGGAGCGCCGTCGCCGACCGAGCCAACAAGGCCGTAGAGAACGACAAGGGGGAGGAAGCATGCAGCCCTGGAGACAAGGAGATGGCAGATCTATACAAAACAGACCGCCGCAAGGCCCCAGCTGCCGTGCGGGTAATCCTCGGCAGGAAGCGGGAAGTAAATCAAAGGGGTATGATGGACATCGGGCCCCTGCAGAAGGAAGAAAGATATTGGCTTCGCAAAATACAGGAAACACAACTCAAAGAGAAGACAACGCCCATCGACCCCGGTCGGCCCCAGTATCTTGGGCAGATTTATGTAAACCTGCAGCAGTCCAAGAAGAGGTAGAGTTACAATACGTCGAACCCCAGATGATCGAAGGAAGGAAAGTAGAGATCACAGCAGACGACATAGAGAAGACTTCGACGTATTGGAAGAATACTCTAATACTGTATGTGATGGGAAATAAACCCTATTACGGACAGTTGAGAGCATATGCATTAAGGATCTGGAGGCCTAAAGGGGAGCTGGAGATATTTTCACGAGAAAACGGATTCTATTTCATTAAGTTTGACCTAGCAGAAGATCTGGAGCACGTTCTAGAGGGGGGACCGTGGACGTTCGACGGAAGATGGTGGTGCTAAAGAGATGGTACCCTGAATCATGCTTCGAGAAGGATCGGCTTTCGTCAGTTCCTATTTGGATCAGGCTCCCCTGGCTATCCCCCCAGTTATGGAGTACGCCGGCCATTATGAAAATTGCTAGCATGGTGGGGAAGCCTCTTCGAACAGACATCCTCACAGCCCGCCGCAAAAGATTATCCTATGCACGGGTGTTTGTTGAAATTGAAGTCTCCCAGGAACTGCCACGACAAGTCGAGCTTATCCTTCCAAACGGAGAGGTAAGATGGCAGTCCATCGAATATGAGTGGGTGCCACCGTCTTGCATGAATTGCAGGTGCTTTGGACATGTCAAAACTCATTGCCATAAGCAGGTGATCCAAGTGGAAGAGGGAACGCCGACTAATTCCAGCCCGATAGAGGAGGATGAGGAAAATAGAGGGGGTCGACAGGAAGACAGGAGGCAAGAGATGAATGAAGGAGTGGTGATGGAAGAGGATCATGTAGAATCAATTCAGAGGGCTAACGAGCCTGAGGGGGGACAAGGAGATTCTCTACTAGGGAAACGGTCGATTCCGGAGAAAGATGGAAGCGAAGGGGGAAACCTTCAGCTATCCATATGGAAGAACAGACCTATCAGCGGTGAATTGCAGGAAGGGGCGAATAGCATGGCCATGGTTAGCCTGCAACCAACAACTAGTGCACGGGAGGACAACTCGGGAGGAAGGGTTGCTAAAGTGGTTCGATTATATGGGGAAGGAAGCCGAGACCAAACTAGTAGAGGATATTATGGGGAACTTTCAGAAGGGAATTGCACAAGTACAGGGGACCCTACGACAGAGAACCCCCTCTGGCTCGCCCGGTTGCAGAGTATTAACTCGAAGAGGGTTAACAAAAATGTCCGGAACAACGAAGCGGTGAAAGACACGACTCAATCTAATCGTCCAAGAGAGAGTCTTCGCATCACGAAGGACGACAAAACTTCTCATTAATGACGGTCTTAACCTGGAATGTTAGGGGGGCAAACTCGGTGGGAAGGTGGAAGGAAATTCAGCAGAGAATTTGGAGCTCTAAGGTTTCGATTGTGGCTATTCTAGAGAGTAAAATAAAGTCGATTGACAGACTAAAGCAGCGAACTCCTACTAATTGGGAGGTCGCCCATAACCTCCTTCCGGGAGGAGCGGCACGGATTTGGGTTATGTGGGATGCTCGTGAATGGACGGGAAACGTCCGATACTGCTCGGATCAAATAATAGCTCTAAACTTCATCAATAAGGGTGGACTAGAAGTAGTTTTTGGGGCCGTTTATGGTCATAATGATCGGCGTCTAAGAGAAAGATTGTGGGAAGATATCACCAGATTATCAACAGAATTGCAGAACCAATCTCCATTTCTAGTCAGCGGAGATTTCAATGCTGTTTTAGCAGGGCATGAGAAAGACGGAGGAAGACCAGTTCCACCCAATATTCTGGCAGACTTTCAAAATTGTTTAACCAGGTCGGGACTTGTTTGTGTGGAAAGAACGGGGCAAATTTGGACTTGGAACAATAGTTCAACCACTAATCGAGTCCAGTGTCAATTGGATAGAGCTCTTTGTAATATGAGATGGCTCGAGATGTTCCCCAATGTCAGGGCGGAGGGTCTCCATAGGGGAACTAGCGACCATGCTCTCCTTCTCATCCGTATGGTACCATTGTTGAATACTGGTAGACGACCATTCAGATTCTCGAACGCATGGACATTGGTGGAAGGATATAATGAAGCGGTCGACAAAGGTTTACATTTGGATGTTATGGGGACTCCTCAATTCAGACTTATACGTAAACTTAAGCAGGTGAAATTTGAGCTCAGAAGATGGAATAGGCTTAGACCGTTACATTCGCTTGAGAAAAAACTCAGCAGCTCCAGGACGTGCAAGAGCGGATTAAAGAGTTCCCGTTTGACCCAGAGTTGGCGAGTCGAGAGGCGGTCTTGCAAAAAGATGTTCGAAGGCTGAGATTCCAAGAGGAAGTCCATATGAAGCAAAGAGCTAAATGCTCGTGGCTTAAAGATGGAGATCGTTGTACGAAATTCTTTCATGCGACGGTTAAAGCGCGGCAAAATAGGAACTCAGTGGCCACTCTGCTTGATCCTAATGGTACTCTTCTCGACCAGACAGAGCATATAAAGGGCGTGGCGGTTGATTACTTCAGAAATCTCTATACAGCGCCTGATGAGGAAGAGGCGCTCCCTGAGATTATTTGCAAAAGGATTGTTACGGATGCAGGTAACGCGAGACTCAGGAGGAGGATCCGGATGGAAGAAATTGAGAGCGTTATTAAAAACGCTGATTCGAATAAGTCTCCTGGTCCGGACGGTTTCAACGCAGCATTCTTTAAGCAACACTGGCCACAATTGAAGGAGCTCCTATACCATGTAGTGGATGATTTCTTCACTACGGGACGACTCATTAGAGAACTGAACCATACGTTCCTCGTGCTTATTCCTAAAAAAGAAGGGGCTACCGAGTTGGAAGATTTCAGGCCTATAGCTTGCTGTAATTTTATTTACAAAATTATAACTCATATTATGTGTGACAGGATGCAGGATATTATGAAAGGTCTCATCTTATTGAACCAGGCCGCTTTCATCAAAGGGAGGGCCATAGCGGACAACTGCCTCCTCGCGCACGAGCTAGTTCGAGACTTCAACAAGGAGGGTGGTCGTAAGGGGTGCCTTAAACTGGACTTGAGAAAGGCATACAATACGGTGAATAGAAGATTCATCTGCAGGATTCTTACTGCTATGGGTTTTGATCAATGTTGGGTGGATCGAATTGAAGAATGTATTACCACTCCGTCCTTCTCCGTCATTCTCAATGGCCAACCAAATGGGTATTTCACTAGTAGCCAGGGATTGCGGCAGGGAGACCCCCTGTCTCCGTATTTATTCACTATTGTTATGGAGTTTTTCACTTGTTTGATGGATGTAGAAGTACACAGGAATAATATCACGCCTCTCTTCCGCCGCATCCGTCCGATAGTATCCCATCTCATATATGCGGATGATTTACTGGTGTTCATGGAGCCTACTGACAAAGGTGTATCTACGCTAGAGCAAGTGCTGGAGGCATTCAGGAGAGGTACGGGTCTGGAGCTGAACAAAAACAAGTCCCAGATATTCTTCAGTAGAAGTTGTCCGCAGCAAACAGTTTGGGCGGAGAAGCCCGGGATTGAGCCGGGCCATCTACCGGTTAGATATCTTGGTATCCCCTTGTCGATCAACTATGTATCTAATTCGGATTGCATGGGATTGGTCAGCTATGTGCAGAGGAGGTTGGAGGGGTGGCAGTCCCAACTTCTCTCGTTCGGAGGACGTATCGAATTGGTGCGCTCCGTCATATGGGCGATCACAGGATACTGGTTCCAGGCTGTCATTGTGCCGCTTGGAACGCTGAAAGAAATAGAGCACCTTTGTGCCAACTTTGTGTGGAAAGGAGGGA
>JANAVB010023599.1:645000-663264 GCA_029216955.1 Iris pallida
CATATTTCTTTTAGTCTTGGACGCGGTGAGGGATCAGCAAGGTGCGAAGCATGGATTCCGGGGGGTCCTTATTTGGGTAGCGGTGCTATTCAGTCGGTTGAGGGAGTGGTTACTGGAACTATGCGAGGTACGGGAAGACGGACTCGGGCACGGCGCTCTACGGCTTCGTAGCGTCAGGGGATCCCATCGGGGCGGGTTCCGCTGGGTGGTGGCACCGGGAAGCTTCGGAGGTTGGCCAGATTGGCCGAGAGGAGGGTGCTTCTTCCTTATCGTCCGGTGATTGTGAGGGCTCTTTCGGATAGGGGAAAGAAGATCCGGGATTCTAGGGCGAGGAACTCTGACAATGGTGGTCTGGTTATCCGATCGTTTTGGACAGCCGATGGGTGGGATTGGCCTATGTTCTTGGAGCAGTTTGGGGTAGAGGCAGCGAGGCGGCTCAGAGCGGCAAATCTGTCTTGCACTTCGGCCCCTGATTCATTGGTCTGGGGTGAGCGGAAAGGATCCTCCTCGATGGCTTCAGCCTGGAGGTGTTGCCGGATCTCCCATCCTACATCATCTATATTTTCTAATATATGGGACAAGTGTATTCCGGCGAAGTGGAGCATTTTGATGTGGCAGGTCTGCCACAACCGGCTACCCACTGATGACAACATTCAAAAGATTGGCTTCCACCTGGCTTCCAGGTGTCATTGTTGTCAGGCGGGGCATGGGGAGACCCTGCAGCATATTTTCTTCCACGGGGATCTTGCTCTGACGGTTTGGGCTGTCTTCCGGGGTTTTTTCAAGGAACGGATGCATAGAGATTTTCTTGTCTTTCTTCAAAGGTAGTGGAGGGGCCAGGGCAGTCACCATCGGAGATCTCTGGCCGGTGTGATCATATGGGTGCTTTGGAAGAACCGGAACAAGCATCGCTACGAGGGACGTAGTGCTGGTTCTGATTTCTTGGTTCGGGAGGTGAAGCGACAGTTTCAAAAATCGCTTTCGGGCTGTCATCATCTTCCGTCTATTCCGCATTGGGCTTTAAAGTTGTGATTTTCTTGTTTTCTCTTTCTTTATTTTGTTACCATGAGGTCGGATGTACTCATTACCCTCTTTTCTCAATAAAGGTAATGGTTTCATAAAAACAAATATATATATAATATAACCCCCTCACTTTATTAAAAATGGCACAAAGACCATGGACAAACCGTATACAAGGTGCAAAATGCCGAAGCCTATACAGGTAAACCACAAAAAGAAGGAGGGAGGAGGGAGAATCAATCGCCTGAGGCTACCGGGGTAGCACCGACCAAAATTCTCTCGGACTGTGGGAGCACAGGGTGCTCCGCTTACTGCATTGTCGGGCTATTTTCCGAAAGAGCTGGTTCGCCGAGAATTGGTGACCTTCGTATCTCGCTTTGTTGCGATTCTTCCAAATGACCCAAGTGGCAGCCGCTGCGACGATCTGGTGGCCGTGAGAAGCAGAACCCCAAGATGCCAGAAGATCGTGGAAGCGTCCGCCGCCCTGCTCTATACTGAATAGCTGGTTAAGAGTAGTCCACGTCCTGTTCGGCAGCTCCCCCTGCCGGAATATGTGATCGATAGTCTCCGTCTGGCGATCTGAGCAGCAGGAGCAAGTTGATGCTAAGCTAATCCCGATGGTGTTAAGGATGTCATCTGTCGGCAGTCTCTTACTAAGGACTCTCCACAATATGAAGGACCACTTCTTGGGGATGCAGGAATTCCAGTAGTGAGCCATAGGGAGATACGGCTGACCGGTGTCCCAGATAACGGTTTTTGCCGACCTCACTGAGAATGCCCCGGACGTCTCGAGGGTCCATCTAAACATGTTCGCATCGCTGCTGATGCGTAAACCATGCTCACGGATGCTGTCCGCCGTATCGGGACCGGACCACTCACGAATCTGGGCCCAACGCCAGTCGTCGGTGGTGGGGTCCCACAGGTCTCTGATCCTACAGACTCCCAGGGTCTCGGTGAGGCTCGGGATCATGCTTTCTCCAACCCATCTCTCAAGGAATGGGTTCGAATCGCCTGCTCCCAACTGGAGTCTCATCGTCGGTTCGGCAAGGTCGCGGCCGATAAGGATGCGGCGCCAGGCCGCTAAAGATCTGCAGTTGGAAATAGCCATCGAGGGGTGGATGTGTTTGAAGTATCTAGCTTTCATGAACCTGCTCCATAAGTTGTTGCTCGTGCGAAGGTTCTACCACAGTTTCATCGAGAATGCTTTAACAATGTGAGTGAGTTTGGAGAAACCTAGACCCCCCCTCTCCGGTCGGAAGAGCCATAGAATCCCAGCTGGCCCAGTGATGCTTATCCTGGCCGTTGCTATGCCCCCAGAAAAAATTGTAGAAGATCTGTTCGATCGCGAAAAGAAACTTAATGGGTGGCGAACACGCAGCCAGGGTGTGGATGGGGATGGAGGAAAGCACGTAATTGATAAGGATCATCTTGCCACCCGGGGATAGAGTGGCATTATGCCACCCTTCCAGGTTCTTCCTGATTTTGGTGGTCAAGTCCTGGAATATGCTTACGTTGGACTTCCCATATACTAAAGGGCATCCGAGATAGGTGAACGGGGGCATGGCAACCGTAAAGGTTGTTAACTCGGAGAGTTTTTTGGCGTACTCCCTGTTGGTGATGTGATGGACGTAGATAACGCTCTTAGAATGGTTGATTTTCTGGCCGGAGCATCTGGAGTACCTCGTGAGGGTGTTGTGAACCACCTGCACAGATCCTTCATCCCCGGACGAGAAGATAAGTAAGTCGTCTGCGAAGGCCAGATGGGTGATGATCGGGCATTCACTGGATGTGTGATAGTGCTGGAAGTTGGGGGTGTTGATCATATTGTTAAGGTTCCTACTCAGGGCGTCGGCTGCTATGATGAAGACAGTGGAGGATAGTGGGTCGCCCTGTCTCACCCCGCGGTAGGACTTGAAAAATCCCTCTGCTTGGTCGTTTATGACAGTGGAGAACCACGAGTTGCTGATAGATCTCCAGACGATATTGATCCAGGTTTCTGAGAATCCGAATGCTCTGAAAACCCAGATCATAAATTGCCAATCCAGTCTGTCATAAGCTTTCTCCATGTCAATTTTAATGGCAATGTTGCCTCCCCTAACTGGAAATTTCATGCAGGTAATTAACTCTTGGGCCAGCACAATATTGTCCTGGATATTCCTTCCGCGAACGAACCCGCTTTGTTCCTCCGAGATGATCTTGGAAAGAAGGCCAGCCATTCTGGTAGCAATGACCTTGGATATAATCTTGTTGGTGAAGTTGCAGAGACTAATGGGACGATAGTCACGGAAAGTCTCTGGATTGTCTTTTTTGGGGATAAGGATCAGGTTGGCGCTCGAGATGGCTTTGGGATATATAGCTCCTTCAAAGAAGGCAATGGCCGCTTCAGTAATGTCTTGCTTGATGATGTCCCAGCTAGTACGGAAGAATACTCCCGAGAACCCATCCGGGCATGGCGCACTGTGCTCGTTCAGGGCCCACACTGCATCTTTAACTTCCTGGTCGGAGGGAGGAAGGTTCAGCTGGGCGTTGTCTGTGTCATTAATGAGGGTGGGGATTTGATCCAGGAATGATCTATCTTTGTGGACATTATCTTTAGAAAAAAGGTTGGAGTAAAATTCCGTAGCCGCCTCTTTGATTCTTTTTTGGTCGGTGATGATGTTCCCATTGTCATCGGTGGCCCTGTGAATCGAGAGCTTCTGTCTGCGCCCATTGACGCAGACGTAAAAGTACTTCGAGTTTTTGTCCCCCTCGCTGTCCCATTTCAACCTCGCTTTCTGCTTCCAGAAGTCGGTCTCCACTTTGATTCTAAATTTAAGCATAGCCTTGGTAAGGTTAAGGGCCCTTCTAGCCTCTGGCGAGCGATCCGTGACGACCAGGGCTTCGGTGCGGATGATGTCGTCTTCGGCTACACGAACGGCTTGAAAGATGTCCCGGTAGGCGAGCTTGCTCCATGCAGACAGGGCTTTCCTGGTGGCCTTAAGCTTATTGCTCACCCGGATGAGGGGGTTGGAGGAGTCATCACGGAGCCATGCTTCCGTGACTATGTCCAGAAATTGGGGGTGCCCGATCCAGAAGTCGAGGAATTGGAATTTCTTTTTGGGAGAAGTGGTCTTGTTTTTTATCTCAACTAACAGGGGGTTGTGGTCTGATTCAGTGGAATTGAGGTGGGACAGGTTGGTGGAGATCCCCATGTCGTGCCAGAAGGCATTCGTGAGGGCCCTGTCGAGCCTGGAGTATTGTCGACGGTCGCCATCCTGCATGTTGCACCAGGTGAAAGTGTTGCCTGTGAACTGGAGAGAGGTCAAGTGGATATAATATATATATATATATATATATATATATATATATATATATATATATATGTGTATATATATATATATAAGGGAGGCACCCATAGGGTAATATATATATATATATATATATATATATATATATATATATATATGAAATTTGTGGTCAGTGATAATAAGATTTAGGAGGTTGAGGGTACAAATCTTACTATATTCACTTACATATTAAGGTTGAGGGTACAAATCTTACTATATTCACTTATACTTGGAGCCTCTCCTGCAGCAGATCGTTCGATCACCGAGAGTCTCCCCAATCCGGAAGGCACAGAACAGGTCACCGACATCTTCGAAGTCAATTAACAGCTCACCATCGAAGACCCCGTGGTAGAGGCCCTAGCTATCCTAGGGCCAGACCTAGTTCAGAGAGGGCTCCAAGTCCTTGCCGCGGGGGTCCCTCTTCAGCAAACTAATCTTCTGACAGGGTGCACCAGTGACTCCATAATCATCCCACCAGAGATTCCTACCCTGGACTCTGTCGAAGAATCTGTCAATCAGCATCAGACTCCGCCGGAGCAATCATGCAACAATCACCAATCAACACCCTCAACGGAGGCAGGACCTTCTTCTTCGAGTGGGGCCAATGCTATCCACGAACCCACTGCAACCACTACCATCCAAACCAGATACGCCGTTAGGCGGAACAAAAAACCTCCCCACAACATCCTTAATGCTGAACATCCTTTCCTAGAATGTTCGCGGTCTGGCGAACAAACCGACGTTAAGGAGAATTACCAACCTGCGGAAAATCCACAAGATAGACATTCTCATCATTCTCGAACCCAAAATTCCCCCAAAAGATTAAAATCCATCCAGCTGCAACTGGGCCTTCTTTTGGCCATAGCTGGCAGACACGATATTTGGATCCTCTTCACGAAGGACGTCAAATTAGGAGTCATCCAGGACTCCCGACAGGCCCTCTCCTGTTGGTTCGAACACCCAAAGCTTCCGAACCGAGCCATCCTCTTAGCGGTCCATGGAAGCTGCGATATCGTGGAGAGGAAACAACTATGGGAAGACCTCCTTGACATCCATCTCCTCCATACCAACTCCCCTTGGCTTTGCATCGGGGACTTCAATGCGATCACCTGTAGCACGGAGAAAACAGGTGGCCGTCCCCCCGCTTCGGCCATGCATGACTTCAATAACTTCATCTTCAACGCTCACTTAACCACTCTCCAGTTTACTGGCAATGCATTCACCTGGTGCAACATGCAGGACAACGACCGTCGTCAATACTCCAGGCTAGACAGGGCCCTCACGAACGCCTTCTGGCACGGAATGGGGATCACCACCAATCTATCCCATCTCAACTCCACAGAATCAGACCACACTCCCCTGTTGGTGGAGATCAAAAACAAGTCTAACTCATCCAAAAAGAACTTCCAATTCCTCGACTTCTGGACCGGGCATCCAGATTTTTTAGGCATCGTAGCGGAAGCTTGGAACCGCGAGGATTCCCCCAACCCCCTTGTTAGGGTTAGCAAAAAACTCAAAGCTACCAGGAGAGCATTGTCCGTCTGGAACAAGCTAGCCTACGGAGATATCTTTCAAGCCGTCCGCGTCGCCGAGGACGACGTCACCCGCGCTGAAGCCCTGGTCGTCATGGATCGCTCCTTAGCGGCTAGAATAGCCCTCAATCTCACCAAGGCCATGCTTAAATTCAGGATCAAAGTGGAGACCGACTTCTGGAAACAAAAAGCGAGGTTGAAATGGGACAGCGAGGGAGACAAAAACTTGAAGTACTTTCATGCCTGCGTTAACGGGCGCAGACAGAAGCTTTCGATTCACAGGACTACCTGTAACACCCAGTTTTCCAAATGAGGATAATTTTAAAATTTTGTGATTTTAATCTTTTAATAATAATATTTTAAATCATGATATAATTTTTGATAATTTTAAATCATTTTAAAACTATTTTTAAATCATGACATATGATTTTGGTGTTTTGATAGTGTAACACTAGAGACAGCTTAACCTAGAGCCTGACTATGTGATTAGGGTGTTTCATTTATCATTTCCAGTTCGAAGCTATTTTTGTCATTTTGAATTTAATTGAATTTAATATATATATTTGGAATTTAATATATTATTATTAAGAATGGTGTGATTTTAATATTATTTAATTGATTGCCACGTATTGTGTTTAGCCTAACTTGGCTTGGACCCAACCTAGATTAGTCATAGATAGTCCCAGCTAACCATGATTAGTGATTATTAGTATTGATTATATTTATTATAATTAATATGACTTTTAGTGATTTTTAGTGATTTTTGGTAGAATTGATTTTAACCCTATAGTTGACTTTGACTAGTGTTGACTAGAAGGCTAACCTAGTGACTAACCTAGGTTAAGACCACTTGGTTAGGTTAAGTAAACTTGGGTTGACCTATTTTAGTGAAGTTTAAGTCATTGGAACTTGTTTGGAGAGATTTGGAGTTGATTTGACTAATATGGCTTATGACTTCATAAGTCATGATTAATGACTTAGGCTTAATAGCCCATAGGCCCACACCATGAACCAACCCAAATCCTAATCAGCCCTTGGCAGCCACTATTAACCCTTTTCCATCCTATTTAATGCCCCTCAAAGTTAGGGCTAGCCTCCATTAGGTTTTCTTGCCAAGTTTTGGAAAGAGGTATTTCCCATCTTCCATAAATCCTAGTAAATTCATTTTTACTCTTTTTTAACCCAAACAAATTGCATTGAGTCCTAAATTTCCTCTACTTTCTGTTGGTACCAAGTGTTCTTAGCTTTGGGGCTCATTGGAGGAATTTGGCCATCAAGAGAAGCACTCTTTGTGGAGCTTTTTAGAGCTTTTGATACTCATAGGTAATTTCATTTCCTCACCATAGAACTCTGTTATTTTTGCATCATTAGGGAGCCCTATACCTAGCCTAACTATAGGAATAGGAATCCCCAAAATTTCGTGTCCTTTTGTGTCCATTTTGGACACGTATCCGTGTCGCTTTTATTGTGTTTGTCGAAATGCCACAAAGGGCCTTTCGAGTGATTTTTGGATTTGTGTTTGAATATGAAATTAGCATTTGGCCTCGCTTATAGGTTTCTGGTGTCCTTTCGTGTTCATGGTGTCGTGTCGTATCGAGATCTGGACACGAACATGCTGTTTTGACACAGTGCACATTGCCCTGCTACTCGGGGGCAATTACTCACTAGACATGCCGCTAGGACACGGGAAATTCGACACACAGGTCGGGGCTGATACTGACACGAGGCTCCCCAAGTTTCACGGGTCCTCGTGTCGTGTCGGACACGCATTCGTGTGTGCATTGGTCACACACTGTACTGTTCCGCGCGGGAAGAGGCCACTGATACGGCTTTTGCCTCACGTGTAGACACGACTTGGACTCGTGTTAGGAACCTTAAACCCTAGCCCTATACCCCCTCTTAGTGTATGCACGAGCCCATGGGTGTTCGAGCCCTATGTTGTGCGCAATCGTGCACAACACGGCTGCACGAGGCCACGTTGAGACCCTGATTCACTGTTTCATTATTTCATTGTTTAGACACTTCGTGTCCAGTTTTCTGGACACGAATGGACCCCCCTAGACAAGTGTACACATGGGGGACACGTCCATATGCCTGATAGTTGGTTTTCCTTAGGTTTTGGTTTTCGGAATGGAAAAAATTCCTATTTTCTGATACACTGTCGACTGATACCACATTGTTATTTAATGGCCTGAACTTTAATTCCTATTAATCTGTGTTAATTGATGTTTAAGTTTCATGATTGGTCTGGGACATGTGTATTAACCTCTGTTAGTTCTAACTTTCAAATTAGATAGGCTCTTGCTTTGAGAAATGGGATTTTGGCATTAAGTTTGGGTTTTCAATAAATGGACTGATACACAGTCTGGGAAAAAAACTGGATTTAATCCCTGTTTTTGAACTGATATTGATTTCTTTCAATTCCCAGGTTGGGTTCGGGTTATTCTTAGTCATTTGATTGGGCTTTGTTAAATTGTGATGGGGTTGTTCAATGTGAATTAGTTCCCTTCCCCATTTAACAGTGATTTAATTTCCTTTCCTTTTCCATTGGCAAATAACCTGAGAACAATGGTTGATTCATCATTGAACTGTCATTCACCTTCCTGTCTTAATTCCTGAGAACAAGTTCACCCTTCACATGTTCACACACAGTCACATATGTACACCCTAGCTTACGTACACAAAATCTGAGACTCAAACTGAGAATGTAGACACTTTTGCACTGTAAAAACCTGAGTTTAATCCCATGTTAAACTAAATTCTTCATATGTTATTAATGGGATACAGTTATAATATTTTCTGAGATTCTAGTTAGGATTGAAAGCTGAGATTTTGCAAATACATGTAAACGAGAATGGGGGTTTTTCGAAATCAGTTGGGCTGATGATATGAATTGTCAAATACACAAAAACCTGAGAATCACATATGAATGAGGAGTTCTGATTTCTGATTGAATGTGAAGTAAAACCTGAGAATTCAGGATTTTAGTATTGATTTTACTGTTAATTATGTTAACTGTTAATGATGGTTTTGAGCTATGTTTTGAATATAAAATAATAACTGAGAGTTCATATAAGAGGGATGGGGTTCTGGTTTACTATTATTGGATGTAGCTAACTGAAATGGTGACACTCTATGACACTCAAATGCTCACTAACCTATGTACACTGAATTGGGTTTCTAAACCTGAGAACACTTTGGGCTGGGATGTATTATTTCTGAGTTTTGACTCACTGATTTTCCAGAAATTCCCACACTGTTTTCACATGTCTTCACACATGTTTATATCACATTCCCTCTCACTCACTCACTGATTTTCTCTTATGTCACACTATTTTCAGTCTTTATATACACACACTTATTAGTCTAGACACACACAGGTTTTTGATATACACACACACATATACACATGAGCACTCACCCTCACTCTCACTTGTGACACACACACACACACATTCATCTTGGACACAAAATTAGGCACCCCCTCTCTATGCATATGTATATATTTTATGTATTAACATATATGGTAGCTTGGTATATACATTAGCCTATAGGGTTATATTCTAGATATATTATATAATACATGTGTGTGTATCAATATATATATATATATATATATATATATATATATATATATATATATATATATTTATATATATAGTCCTATTATATATAGTCCTATTATGTATATATATATAAAAAAAAAAAATATATATAGTCCTATTATATATAGTCCTATTATGTATCTAATATATATAGTCCTATTATGTATGTATCTAATATGTGATTTTCCTATTAGTTTATATAAATGGATGCATGTGAGATTTCCTATATTAGAGTATATAGTCATATTGTACTTGTGTATTATTTTAGATATAGAATAGCCTTGTGTAGGTGTGTTATAGGTTGGTTAGGCTTGGTTTGGCCCATGGCCTAGTCTCTTAGCCTATGGCCTATGGTTGTGTTGCTTAGCTAGTGAGCCTAGAATAGACTAGTGCAGTCTTGTTAGACTTAGAATAGGCTGGCTTAGCCTAGTTTAGACTAGTATAGACTTGATTAGCCTAGTTTAGACTTGTTTGACCTAGTTTGACTTCTAGGGTTGACCAGAGTTGACCAAGAGTTGACTTTGGTCTAGATTGACCTAGAATCATGTAGAATGCATAGTAGGGCTTCATTATATCATTTTAGACTTGTTATGACTTGTGCTGTTCTGATTAGGAGCCAGACACCTCTCCTCGGACAGTATATTTTATCCGGACACTCAGATACAGGCGAGTATATTCTCTGATCATTTCATATCATGCTTAGAATTATTTTCCTACATTAAATTACTTTAATTGATACTGGCATGTTGGTCACACGGATTAGTACAATATGGATCCCTCTCTGAGATGTTATCCCTTCAGAGAGCATCGGGTACTCTATGTTCTGTGCGTTTCACTTACATAGCGTATCATATGCTTTCTTTGGTTCTTTGATCACTTATGACATATACCCATATGATCACAGAGTCTTCTTTGAATCCTCATCCCATTTATGGGACTACTATGTACCACCCTTCGGGGGCATATCACCCTTTGGGGGCTTATCACCCTTTGGAGGCATATCACCCTTTGGGGGCTTATCACCTTTCGGAGGCTTATCACCCTTTGGGGGCATATCACCCTTTGGGGGCTTATCACCCTTTGGGGGCGTATCACCCTTTGGGGGCTTATCACCTTTCGGAGGCTTACCATCCTTCGGGGGCTGTTACATAGAATTATAACATAACCTGGTTGGATCCTTGTGTATTAGTTGGGGGTACGGGGGAGTATAAATAGCCATGTGAACAATTCCAAAGTAGAATAGCCATGTACGCCTCTTTAGTATAGTCATGTACAAATCAAGCCGTTCACATGTCGATTTTGTGCTCTAAATCACTAGTCACTGGTAGCTCTTTACTTATAGTAGATATTTCTATTACAGTTCTCTCTCTGTTTACATACTACATTTCTTCAGTATCTATATCTTACTTTACTGTCTGATTATATTTTCTAACCTGCTATGAACTGTTGAGATGTACTGTACTCGCTCCTGTCCTGACTGGACCTGTTGAAAATATTACAGAGGACGAGGAGGAGGCCTGGGAGGATACCATCTACGGGATAGCTCTAGCTGAGGACATCACCCCACTGCCTAGACTAGTTTAGTTAGGCCTTATCTTATTTTCATGTTGTCTTGAGACTGTTTAGCTAGACTTTACTTCTGTTCAGAGATGTTGAGTTGTATATATTCTTCATTTTCAGTAGCTGAGATATGTACTCTGGATATTTGCTAGGATATTAGCTTAGACTATTCTATCTTCTATATTTCCTTGAGTTCTATATCATATCGTGCTTTCTTCCTCCTTAGTTGTGATTGAGTTCTTTTACTGCTTAGTATTATATTGCTAGATGTATGTTGACCTAGGACAGCGTTCTACCGTCGACACTGCGGCGTAGGCTGGGCGCTGTTACATTTTCGTACCCTCACAGTGGGTGCGGGTCGTGACACTACCGATGACAATGGGAACATCATCACCGACCATAAGAGCATCCACGAGGCAGCCACGGATTTATATTCCAAACTTTTCTCCAAAGAGACGGTTCACAAAGATACATCATTCCTTGACCAAATCTCCCTCCTCATCAAGACACCGACAACACCCAGTTGAACAGCCTTCCCTCTGTTCAAGAAGTTAAAGATGCGGTGTGGGCCCTGAACGAGCACAGTGCACAGGACCGGACGGGTTTTCGGGGGCATTCTTCCGGTCATGCTGGGATAATATCAAGCACGACATTACCGAAGCGGCGATCGCCTTCTTCGAAGGTACTATATACCCTAAAGCTATCTCTAGCGCAAACCTGATCCTTATCCCAAAAAGAGACAACCCGGAGTCATTTCGTGACTTCCGACCCATCAGTCTTTACAACTTCACCAACAAGATCATATCCAAGGTAATCACGACCAGAATGGCTGATATTCTTCCCAAAATTATCTCGGAGGAGCAATGCAGGTTTGTTCATGGAAGAAACATCCAGGACAATATTATGCTAGCCCAGGAGTTAATCACCTGCTTGAAATTCTCGGTGAGGGGAGGCAACATTGCCGTTAAAATCGATATAGAGAAAGCTTATGACTGACTGGATTGGCAATTCATGATCTGGGTCTTCAGAGCTTTCGATTACTCGGAAACTTGGACCAATATCGTCTGGAGATCCATCAGCAACTCCTGGTTCTCCACGATCATCAATGGACACGCCGATGGATATTTTAAATCCTACCGCGGGGTTAGACAAGGCGACCCACTATCCTCCACAGTCTTCATCCTTGCCGCTGACGCTCTGAGCAGGAACCTTAACAATATAGTCAACATCTCCAACTTTCAACACTATCATACATCCAGTGGATGCCCAATCATCACCCATCTGGCATTCGCAGACGACCTACTCATCTTCTCCTCCGGGTACGAAGGCGCAGTGGCGGTGATTCACAACACCCTGATGAGATACTCAAGATGCTCCGGACAGAAAATTAACCAGTCCATGAGCATCATCTATGCCACCACAACACCAATAGAGACCACACCAACAACCTATCCCAATTAATGTCCTTCTCAGTTGCCAAGCCCCCGTTCTACTATCTCGGGTGCCCGTTAGTGTATGGGAAATCTAATGCCGGCTTATTCGAGGACTTAATCACCAGAATCAGGAAGAAACTAGAAGGGTGGCACAATGCTACCTTATCCCCAGGCGGCAAGATGATCCTCATCAATCACGTGCTATCCTCTATCCCCATACACACCCTAGCGGCGTGCTCGCCGCCCACTAAGGTTCTTTCTTCGATCGAACAGATCTTTTGCAATTTTTTTTGGGGACATAGCAACGGCCAGGACAAACATCACTGGGCTAGCTGGGACTCCATGGCTCACCCGACAGGCGAAGGGGATTAGGATTTACCAAACTCACCCATATTGTTAAAGCATTCTCGATGAAGCTGTGGTGGAAACTCCGCACGAGCAACAACTTATGGAGCAAGTTTCTGAAAGCCAGATACTTCAAACACATCCACCCCTCTATGGCCATTTACAACTGCAGATCATCGGCGGCTTGGCGCCGCATCCTTATCGGTCGCGACCTTGCCGAGCCGGCGATGCGGCTCCAGCTGGGAGCGGGCGACTCCAACCCATTCCTTGAGCGATGGGTTAGAGACAGCATGATCCCGAGTCTTACGGAGACCTCCAGAGATTGTAGGATCAGAGACTTGTGGAACCCCTCCACCGATGACTGGAACTGGGTCCAAGTTCAGCAGTGGTCCGGTAATAAGGCGGCCGATAGCATTCGCGCGAGAGGGTTACGCATCAGTGACGAGGTTGATGCGTTGAGATGGTCCTTCGAGGCGTCGGGGGCTTTCACGGTGAGGTCGGCGAGATTAGCCATCCAGGACGCCGGTCAGCCGTTCCTCCCCATCGCGCACTTTTGGTACTCCTGTATCCCCAAGAAGTGGTCCTTCTTCTTATAGAGAGTCATCAGTAAGAAACTGCCGACAGACGACATCCTTAACACCATCGGGTTTAGTTTAACATCTGTCTTTTCCTGCTGCTCCGAGCGTTAGACGGAAACAATCGACCACATCTTCCGCCAGGGGATACTACCAGACAGGACTTGGGCAACCCTTAACCTGCTATTCAACATCGAACAGGGCGGTGGTCGCTTCCACGATCTACTGGCTTCCTGGGGCTCCACCTCCCACGGCCACCAGATCGTCGCAGCGGCCGCTACATGGGTCATATGGAAGAATCACAACAAGGCGAGATTCGAAGGTCACCGATACTCGGCAGACCAGATTCTGCGGAAAGTAGGCCGCCAATGCCGTAAGCGGAGTACCCTGTGCTCCCACAGTTCGAGAGCATTCTGGTCGGTGCTCCCCCCATAGCCTGCGGCTTTTGTTTTTGTTTCCCTGTCCCCCCCTTTTTTTGTGGTATACCTGTATAGGCTTCGACATTTTGCGCCTTGTATACGGTTTTTGGCAGCGGCTTTTGGCCGCCATTAATAAATTATGGGGGTTTAATATATATATATATATATATATATATATATATATATATATATATATATATATATATATAGTAAGATTTGTTGAATATAGTAAGATTTGGGAGGCACCAAAAGGATTATATATATATATATATATATATATATATTATTATATATATAAAATATATATATATATATATATATATATATATATATATATATATATATATATATATATATATAAATATATGAAATTTGTGGTCAGTGATAATAAGATTTAGGAGGCTGAGAATACAAATCTTACTATATTCACTTACATAGTTAAGATTTGGACCTCCTAAATCTTATTATTTTACTGGTCGGCCCTCGGGATTGGATTGTCCTATCCAGAACTAGTTTTGGCTACCTGTTGGTTTTTATTGTGGACCAATCCTATGTTGTAATTGTTAATGGAAAAAAAAACCAATTTTCTTCTTTTTATTATCCCATTTATTCACATTAAAATTCTATTGAGTGTCATTTCTTAAACTCCCTAAACGGTCACATTATTATCCCTTATCACACTTTTATTTCTATTAAACTCTATTGAAGGACCATTGATACCCTATTGAAGGACCATTGATTTATTGGTTTTATGACATGGTTCCTATATATGCATGCCTCCTTTGTGTCGTTGAAAGAAGAAGGAAAAAAAAAAACAAAGGTTTCTACTATCTAAAATTTGTTTCTACCTTCTACAAAATTTATTCCATCATCCACTTTCATTCTGATTTTTTCTATCTCCTGGACAAAGCTAAGTTCGGGTCAATCTCTCCGAGTTGTGTACGACGACGGGATACCGGTAGAACGAGAGTTTTACCATTAGGAGCATTCGGACAAAATCTGCACATAGACCCGAATCAACTCTTAGGACAGTGCTACGTGCGTGACTTTCCCGGAGGCCGATAACTTTTAATTTTTATTTATTTTGTCTGCAGATTATTAAAGGAGATAAAAGTAAATATTTCCAACAATCTAAGAGTTGATTCTCATTTTACATATGTTAGTTTAACCATTTACAATTTTCATTTTCTGTCTTACAAGACATTATGTTTAAATATTGTTCTAAGTGAAAGAACTTATACATATTGTTCTAACATCCGTAAAGAGATGAATAGTAATTCTCTTTATCTTTTGTTTCATTCGTAAATCAAAAAGCTTCTATACTCTTGGGACGGATGGAGTTTTTCATTTCTCTTCATGGAACAAATGTGGTGGGATATTAGATACCATTATTGTAGCCATGGGTTGCAAGTATTATGTGCTATTGTTAATTTATTATTATTTTTTAATATTATTAATTTTTTCTAAAGATTAGTCTGTTATGTTGATGTAATTCTTTAACATAAATTTTTTAACAAGTTGATTCAATCTTGTCACAATTGTTCATTGACATTTTTCTAAGAACGTTCCTTATTGCTAATCAAACAACTGAACAAGCCATGTTGACTTGAGACGAGAGTAGAGAAAGAAATACTTAACAGAATAGTTTTGACCCATTTGGAAATAATAATTTATGTTGTTTTTCACTTTCCGTTCTTCATTTTTGCATTATGGATATGGATATGTGGTTAAGAGAGCATGTTGTTTAGTTTCAAGTATTAACATTATTGAAGGTGCAGTATATCTACTGCTCTTCCATAGTAACCTTTAGAAGTTCTATTTGTCTTTCCAAGAATAAATTGTTCCTCCTATGTAATGCACTGTCATGGTTCTCCATATGCATAAAGCAAACTATGCATGTCTTACTTTTATTATGCATAAGCAAAAATTTGTGGCAGAAGATGTGATTGCCACTCCTAACCGGTTTTGTTTTCGAATAGAATAGAGTCTGGATACAGTGTTACATACGATTCATAATTTTTTTTGATGGTACAACTTGTGAGTAAAACAACTAAATTCAATTCATATACGATTATCAAACTATATGGTAGTTTGAAATTGGTATGATAGAAAATCTTATACATGTTCAATGTATTTGTGATCATCAATAATGGGTGTCCTTACATGTCCTACATGTTGCATGGAAGATGTTTTCATTTTGAATTAATGCAATGACATCACACAATTGGATTATATTTTTAATTAGTGCAATTTTATCACTTAGATGTTATTTTCACATTAATTATACAACTTTATGAATCCAATAATTATACTTGCTTATGGTAAATATACTATTTCTTTCATTTTATTATTTCTGGTAAGGCTGACTATTGCACCAGTTTGTACACCCTGAGTTCATTAAAAGATTGGGTCCAGTTGGATTCTTAGAACTTAGTTGGTTTATTTTGGTCAAATTATGAGTAGTCATGATTTTATCTAGGTTATGGTTTATAACTTTCAAGTTTGATTAATAGGATGTTTCATATCTTTTGATATATGAATATGATGAATAATTTTAAGAATATTTATGCCTTGACAATAACTCAAGCTCTTTACTCCTTTAGTCCGTAGTGGTTTGAGTCATAACTAATTCCTAGTAAATTTTTGATTTCGTTCATAATATTTGTAAATAGATGTTGAAAATTATGTTCCACATCATCTAGAATAGTTCTTCATTTTGTTCATTATATTAGCACAAAATATTCCAGTCATCCTTATACTTGTTAGCACAGAACGAACTTGTCGTTCTATTCCAATTAGAAATAATATACAACATGTACGGATGAATAAAATTCACTTTCAAATTCACTGCAATAACTTGAGCCAATAGTAACATCTTGAGAATATTGTCAATTCCAACTCAATAACATTTTGCCTTTCCACTATTTCAAATTGATTGGTAACAATATGTAGCATGCATCAATGAATTATTTTTGATGATAAACTACTTTGTTCAAAATTGCTATTTGTAATTACAACAAATAGAATTTTTTATCTCTATAAATAGTATATGCGTTTGCAAAGGCATTTGGCAGAACAAAGATTTTTTTTTTGGGTAAAATCTAAATTCATATGCCTAACTTTGCTCTATAGAATATTTTAATAGCTCTCAAATAGATTAGAACTATTACCTATATATATATATATATATATATATATATATATATATATATATATATATATATATATATATATATATATATATATTTTTTTTTTTTTTTTTGAAGCAATGGGTACTTGTGGCGAACTCGCCTCCACTGAGGCTCGAACTCCCGACCACTTGGGCCGCATGCATCTCTCTTAACCACTAGGCTAGAGATCATTTGCTATATATATATATATATATATATATATATATATATATATATATATATATATATATATAAAATATATATATATATATATATATATATATATATATATATATTTTTATATATATATATATATATATATATATATATATATATATATATATATATAATATATATATATATATATATATATTGTGTAGCATCTAATTTAATTATGTATATTGTTTAACAATTTTATTTAGATTATTATATGTGCACAATTTTGGTTGCTAATAATTATGCTAACATATAAAGCAAATCATTGATTAGCACATGCTTTAACATATGTAATTTTTTATGGTGTAACATATAATAAGGCACGTGGAGTGAGAAACTCTTGTTGCTTTATTTTATTTTTGTTGCTTTTGTATTGGTAAAGTGCATGGTTCATAACACCTATTTTAATTCCATATTTTCTATTCCTGATGCATCACGAAGAATCTTTTTATTTAATATTATTAATAACTATTTAGTAGCCCAATGTCAAGGATGATGATATAGAATTTTGTCAGGCCATGACAATTATGACTTTACATACAAAACTAGGTATTGCTACGCATCAATAATAAATTTTTACATCATTCAATATTAATTATAGAGTTTTGCATCTAGAATATAATTTTGCAAAGTCATCCAAGTATAAATATATTGTTATGTGGTTATTGTATATGTAATATTTAATTTAGGAAATTTTTTTGATACATGCTGCTATATAGTATTATCAAATGTTTTCTTTCACTGTATTATATAACTAAAATATAAGTAAGACTTGGGGACACTGATAGCTTCTTTATAATTCTTGTTTTCATATTTACCATAAAAATATTGTTAAATTATTTTAACGGTAAACAATATACATTGATGTGTTAGAATGAACAAGTTGTGCATCGGTTCAAATTACATTTTTAAAGACCGAAATGTTAGAGATGTTTATCTTTTCTTTTTCTTTTTCCGATATGATCTATTACAAAAATTTGTCAGATTAACGACGTTTATAAATTCGCTAATCTCGGCCAAAACGTCGCTAACTTAAGTTAGCGACATTTTTAGCGACGTTTTG
>JANAVB010023599.1:692790-896658 GCA_029216955.1 Iris pallida
GCAAAGGAACTCACTGAGCAAAGGAACTCACTGCCTCAAGGAATTCCTTTGCCTCAAGGAGTTCCATTGCTCTGCGATGCCCGCACGCAACTCACATTCAACTTTTTTCTTGATAGAGGATTTTATGTAGTATTTCAGACTTTCATAATGTACATGTAACTCAAAAAGTCAGACTTTTCGTGGTTATCACAATGTAAATGTAACTCAAAAGGATTTTATTACAAAAGATAGAAGAGCAGACATAAACGGTGAATAGAATACTCAAACGATTTAACTTTAAACGGGAAAGTTATTATCCGTTTCAAGTAAACGGAGAATTACATCTTCCGTTCCAACTAAAACGGAGAATATAATCCGAAGGGGCAGATTCATTAGGAATAAATGGCATATAAATGGAGAATTCATTGGTATTAATGGCAGATAAATGGCAGATTCATTGGTATTAATGACAATAAAAGTGACTGCAGCTTGGCGCATGATTTCGAGTTGTTAAATTTTGCAATAAATGGCAGAATTTGGGAGATCTTATTATAAAAATGACTGCCCGTTCTGCCCAATTACATCATAATTACATTGTTGTTTACAATGTCATTGCTAGGTTCGTTTTACATATTTGCTTGAAAGCAACTCCTTAGCCCATGACAACCTCATCTTTGTAATCTTCTGGTGAGTTTCATTATCATTTCCTCCCGGTATTTCGAAGGGAGGAGTCGTCAACATATTCATATAATACGCCGTGTACAAGAGGCAGTTGGGTGCCCGTTGTTGTGGGCAATTTAGAGAACAATTCAGCACTTTGCTCTCATACTCCTTCGCCGGGCATCTCTCCCTCATCATATCAACTTTTCTCCTGACGATAGGCTCTAAGGTTTTCTTCCTTAATTCTGCATCCACCTTGCACGTATCGTACGTGGTTTGCCTCAAGGAGTTGTAGTGTGTCCAGTCGTAGGAGATAAAGTTGAATGTGAGCAGAGTATAGTGTTTGATGGTTGCATTAAAAAGTGGGATGAATAACAACTCTATGTCGTCCTCCAAACCCATGACGAAGTCTACTATGTTTGGATGTCTTCACAGGCGCCGGGTTTTGCGGTTTTTCATTGACACGTTTTGAACGACGGTTGTTTCCCAAAAACAAACACAATATCATGAGTAATTTTTTCTGTTATTTTTATCGGTGTACACATGAATATGGAAATTTCTGTTTGAATACTTACCAATGTGTGGGCCGTCATGAATGCAGACCACTTATGTGATTGGGGCGCGGCTTTTTTTTCTGGATCAATGGCACCTCCTTCGAACTAACGGGGCACACCTTTTACTGCCTTGAATTTCTCTCATCTTCTTATTATTATGTCCAGTATGCCAGCCTCCATGTCGTCATAGTTGAGTAGTTGCATGTCTACTGCCGACAGCTGGACTGAAACTTCATTTTCACCCTTTTCCGGAAAAAATTCGTATACCATATCACTGCACATAATTTAGTTTACATAAATTAATAAATATAGATTCTCATACATAATTGTGAAAAAAGTCTAGAAAAAACGAACGAAAAAAAGGGTTCAGAATACATACTTTGGAGAATTCTTTCTGGGAATTATGATGTCGATGTATTGTTTCTTCAGCTCTTCATCCGCATATTTCCAAAGTAAGAGTTCATCGCATTCCCTTAGTATGACGTGGTTCTTCTTTAATTCAGCCATTTTGGCGTCTTCCCGGGATTTCGGAGCGGCATTAACCTTCCGCTTTTTATTAGCTTCTCCAACTGTATTGCTTTTTATTAACCTCTTTCCCCCCGATCCTCCTCTTCTTCTGACTTCTCTTGGAGCAGCAGGTTCAGCAGCTGCTTGAAACTCCTCATCCTGAAGTACTTCAACCATGGCTTGGAGATCTTTAATTTTCCAATCCTTTTCATTGGCTTCAATATTAAACGATTCAACTTTATTTTGAAGCTCCCTTTTCTCCTCAACGAGCCTTTCATTTGTTTCACTGAGTTGTTTGGTTGTTCGCACTGAAATAAAACAAACAACAATGAAATGTATGATGTGAACCTAACACGGAGAATGACATTCTCCGTGTAATATAATACGGAGAATATAATTCTCCGTTTGGAATTACACGAAGAATAACCTTTCTAGTATCGAAATGATAGGGAATAGCAATTATCCGTTCCAAATAACACGGAGAATAACTATTCTCCGTGTTATAGTACACGGAGAATAGTCATTCTCCTGGAAGATTACAAATCAAAAATTTGAAATAGAAAAGATTTTACCTTGTGCATGTAGATCTGATTTAAGAACAGAATTCTGCTTTCTCAAATCCTCCAGTTCATGCACAGAGCCCTCCATCACAACGTTGACTGCACGTTGTTGTGATTCTTGTGCCTCGAGCTCTTTCAGCTTTCTTTGAGATTCTCGTTCTCAAGGTTGGCTGCACGTAACTGCGCTCCTTGTGCCTCCATCTCTTTTAACTTTTCTTTGAGTTCTTCATTCTGCGCAAGAATATCAGAATGATGTCTTCTCAAATCCTCCAGTTCATGCACAGAGCCCTCCATCACAAAGTTGACTGCACGTTGTTGCTCTTCTTCTGCCTGGAGCTCTTTCAGCTTTTCTTTGAGTATGGCATTCTCAAAGTTGGCTGCACGTAACTGCGCTCCTTGTGCCTCCACCTCTTTCAACTTTTCTTTCAGTTCTTCATTCTGCACAAGAATATCAGAATGATGTCTTCTCAAATCCTCCAATTCCTTTGCTGAGTCGTCCATCACAGCGCCCATTTCATGATGCGGTGGTATCCGTTGTTCATCAAAATTATCCCCACCTGCTTCTTGGTGTTCTTCCTCTCCCTCTTTTTCAACTTCTTCTATAGGTGGCTCATCTTCTTTGTGCCCTTCTTCTTCCCTAACAGGTATAACCAGATCTTCCAATACCATCTTCGATCTCATTTTGTTGTGATATTCGGCCTTGAGGAAGTTTGAGATATCGTACCCATTCCATGTGAAAAATCTTAGGTAATCAGGAATTGGGGCGAACTTCCTTTCCACAAATTTACTATGTTCTGCAAACCAATAGAGGAAGTATATTGTGCAACCTTCCAATTTGTAGAAAGCCATTGAGTAATCCCCCTGTTCAGTTTTGCTTCTACTCATCTTTATGCTATCCATTACATATGCCAGGATTAACCTTGGCCAGCATATACTGTTGATGACGTCCACACTGTCTACCAAGGCCAAGAATCTGTACGGTAAATTTGAACCGCCAGACTTTGTGAAGAATACTGTTTGGCACAAGTGGAAGATTATTAGCTTGGCCAAATCATCTGGATTAACAGCGTTATCTCCGCCACGAAGCCGTCGTAACAATTCAAAGAACTTGTCTCTCACTTCCTTATTCGTGACTTCTGAGTGTTTGCCCTTAGTATTAGCCAGCAATCTTGTGAAATGATCTCTGCACAGGCTCAATGATGCTGGTGGTGTGGGCTGCTGTTGTTTTTCCTTTATCAATCTTCTGTAAGAAACATCATCAACGCTTTCTTCATTCAGCAGTAGACCGAATATGACTGCCATATCCTTGACGCTTGGCGCGATTTTAACAGTGGTGCTCAATTCAAAGCACCCGACGCCATCTTCTTCTTCTGTGTAACTTGCAATTAAATTCTCAAGCCCTTCCGTTACCTTGGCCATTTTGGAGACGTGGACTCTGTTTTGGTAGAAAATCTCGACAAAATTCCAGAAACCGGTATTCTTCAAGGAACCAATAACTGGCTCAGGTAAACGGCCAGCATCTCGATTGACCTCCTCCATAAGATTTAGCATTGGCTTGAAGGTAGAACGAAAAAGTCTTGAATCCTTATTCCTGACAGATTTTCTTTCTGCAAAACAAAAAAAACCAAAAAACCAAAAATTAGGTCGGAGAATGGCCATTCTTATGGGTTTTAACACTGGGAACGGCATTCTCCATTTCAAGTTAGACAGAGAATAACATTATCCGTTCCAAATTAAACGGCGAATAGAATTTAACATTCAAATGCGTTTTATGACGGAGAATGTCATTTTCCTTGAAATATATACAGAATTTGCGAACATAAAATCAAAGTTATACCTTCTGTTTGTACTTCTTCTTGCACTTCTTTTTGTTTAGCAACTTTTTCCTTTTTCTTTTTTGTAACTTTCTTAGAATAGGGTTTCCGTTGTTCTCCGTCTGTCGCTTTTGGATTTTCTGTAACTGGTGCATCTTCTCTATTTGGTAATACTGCCGGTGATGATTCTGCCGCTGATGTCGACATGGTGTGAATATTGCGAATGGGGAGGAAGGTTTGAAGATTTTGGAGGAGAATGACCTAGGTTTGAGTACAAAGTAGAGTATGGAAGAAGAGGAGGCTCCGAAACGGTTTTCTTTTTTCCTTTTTTTTTAATAAAAGGGTTCGGGGGTGTTTTGAAATAATTAGAAGGGCAAAAATGTCATTCGATGGAAGGGCAAAAGACTCCTTTCTGCTTAATTATATTAATTTGAAGGACAAAAATGATTCTGCTTAATCCAAAAAGAATCGAAGCCATTTGACAAAAATGTCATTACAACTCAACAAAACAAATGAACATAATACATTAGGGGTTTCCATACATTAGATATAAAAGAAGAGGAAAAAAAAATCATCGTCTTCCATATTCAAACATTTTCAGATTGGACTTCTTTTTTAGCTCTTCATTGTGCTCTGAAGTTGTAATCCATTCAGCAGCTCTGCGTCTTTCCTTTCCCGCATCAAACTGCATATAACAAACATAACATCAAAAATATTGCTCTAAAAAGTAGAAGTTTTTGACGACATATTTTCAGACTTACATCGAGAAAACGGTAGTCTAGACTACATCGGTCTTTCATGAATGATATTACAAAAATCCCACAATCAACTAAATTGCCTTGGCGGGGAACATAAGAAGGACGTTTTATTGCAAAAGTAGAAAAGCTGAACTTAGCATCTCTCAACTTCAAAATCTCTTCTTCGAGAAAGAGATCCAAATTTGAAAGCTACAATTACCAGAATACAATATGTATTAGTATACCGCGTATCTTGTACCTAATTCATAAAAATTGATGAATATGAGCTTACTATTTCTTTTATGACTGTTCTGCTTTGAATCGGATCATCTTTAGATGCAAGTGAGTCCCAAATTTCAACAGTCCTTTTATTAACCAGAACTCTTGCAAGAGTATAGTGTTCGCCCAAATGAATGGGTATGTATATCTGAATCAGGATAATTAGGTAAAACAAATTAGTAAATTTTCAGAAAATTAGGATTAATATTTAAACATAAATACATTAATACCTCTTTACAAGTGCTTAAAGATCCCATGTAATCCTGAAAATATTTAAACTTCTTCCATAATTCATAAGGCTTTTTGACGGATGGAGGTAACGTGGCTTTCTACATACACATCAATTAATACATTACGAAGGACAAACAAACGAGAAAATTATTAATGCATATGCATTGAAGAATAAAATGCTCACTCACCGACATCCTTATTGGTAAAAACTATACATTAGCTTTATAGGAGGTTTTTCTCCGTTCCTCCGCGGTGAGAAGAGCAGAGACAATACCTACAATCTGAATAAATCATTAAAAATGTCAGCGATGGAATCGAAGTAAACATAGATGGCATCTAAGAAGAAATATACTATTTATACATACCCCATTGGTAATTTTAGTTAAAGGAGCTAAGGTCTTCATCTCCCACCGAGACACATAGTTTTTGTTGCAAGATGATATTATTTCACTAAGAAAAGAAACGAATAAATTAGGAGAAAAAACTGTTGGAATTAAATAAAAACTCATATTACTTACTCGTCAGGTCTATCATCTGCAAAAATATAGTCGTAATATCTCGAAAAAACACTAGTACAATTGCTAGGCTTCGAGGATGAATCCCTTATTAAATTTTTCGATGGTGTGACCGGATGTAAATTTCTACGCATTCTTTTAGAAGGACTGCTAAAGTCAGATTCTTCTTCTTCTATAGCGTCCAATACGAGAAGTCGGTCCAATGCTTTACTACGAGACTGTAGCTCCACGTCCTCCTCTTCGGAAGAAGATACAACGGAAACTACCTTCACATTATTAAATGCTCGAGATGAAGATGCCTCCTTCAAAGCTGAAGATTCTTCAATCTTATCCAAACGCCGAGATATCTTCAATTGTTCAATTTTTATCTTTGCAACATCAGCTGAAATCATCGACAGATATTTTTCAATCTTGCACAACAAACACGGAATGAAGGTTTCATTTGGATTTGGCATCCAATCTTCTACGTCTTCTACATTTCCCCCCACACGAGTAGACATCTTGAGAACAAGAAAACTATTGTATTTCAGAAAACTATTCTATGTATTTCAGAATGAATAATAGTACTATGAAACAAGAAAACTATTGTATATATAGCAAGAGAGAAGTACAAAAAGTGAGGAAGATGGAAAGACAAATAAATTTCGAGACTAGCAAACAATCTACTAGCCGTTTGATTAAGGAGGGCTCGAGGAAGATTCTACTAGCCGTTTGATTGAGGAGGGCTCGAGGAAGATTCTACTATCCATTTGAAAATTACAAAAGGTTATCGTGATCAACTTCAATTAAGGAAATCTATAAGAGGTTTAATTCCGCTTGATTGAGGAACTCGACGAAGTCCGCCGCGAACCGGAACTTCTTCTTCTTTTTTTCTTCATCTCCTTTTCTCCTTCTACCACCACCACCATGCCCTGTAGATTTATAACAAAAATATTAAATTGTTAGATGAAACAAAAAAACTAATTACGGAAAGATTACTAAATCAAAATCAAACAGAACACATATTCATAGAAAACATGAGACTAATGATGAAAGTGTCACAGAAGCAACACCACAATTTTACAACAACTAAGCAGACTCTGCTAAGCAATAACTAAAATTAGGGAATGTGTCCTCCTTGGATTTAATTTACACAAAGAAGAGATTTGAGAGAACGAGCTTTTGTCGGCTTCCTAAATGTACCATTCTCCGTCCTAAATGTACCATTCAAACGGCCATTCGCCATATTAAAAGCAAAGAGAATGCCCATTCTCCGTGTTAAAAGCAAAGAGAATGGCCATTCTCCGTCCATTCGCCGTATTAACCGTCCATTCGCCGTATTAAAAGCAAAGAGAATGGCCATTCGTCGTATTCTCCGTCCATTCTCCGTCCTAAATGTACCATTCTCCTTCCATTTGCCGTATTAAAAGCAAAGAGAATGGCCATTCTCCGTCCATTCGTCGTATTCACCGTCCATTCGCCATAATAAAAGCAAAGAGAATGGCCATTCGCCGTATTCTCCGTCCATTCTCCGTCCTAAATGTGCCATTCTCCTTCCATTCGCCGTACAAAAAGCAAAGAGAATGGCCATTCTTCGTCCACTTGCCGTATTCACCGTCCATTCGCCATAATAAAAGCAAAGAGAATGGCCATTCTCCATCCATTTGCCGTATTCACCGTCCATTTGCCATATTAAAAGTAAAGAGAATGGCCATTCGCCGTATTCTCCGTCCTAAATGTACCATTCTTCGTCCTAAATGTACCATTCTCCGTGTTAAAAGCAAAGAGAATGGCCATTCTCTGTCCAAAAAAATATTCTCCTCGAAAATATTATCTTTAGAAAAGTTAAAAAAATAATCCGCCCGACCTCAGAAGCAGGTTTCCTCAGTTCACCACCACCACCATGACATGTAGCTTTATTAACAAAATATTAAATTGTTAAATGAAAAATAAAATTTCAGACAATGGCATGGGCAGTAAAATTAGAGCGGCGCCGCTGGTACTTCTCCTTGTTCGAGGAGACCTCGACGACGTCCGACGCAAAGCGGACCGATTCTTCTCGGCGCAGCTGGTACTCCTTGTTGTTCTAGGGGTGCTCGACGACGTTCGACGCGATCCGAACCGTTTCTTATTTCCTTCTTCATCTCCGTTTCTCTTTCCACCACCACCAGCACCACCACGACTACCATGGCCTGTAACCAAAAAAAAAGAAGAAGTTCAGATTAAATTGGATGGACTTTTGAGAGAGTAAATATGAGTTAATTTAGGGTGTTCATTGAAAAAATTAAAGTGAAGAATGACCAGCTAAAGCAAGTTACCAACAGGTCAAAAGTCTAAATCAGCATTAAATGATGTCTTCTGTATTATTTTATCTGAATTAAACCTGAACCGATGGATTAACATCCAACGGTCCAGATTTCGGATGTATCGATACATCCATTTCCAGCGGATGTATTGTAGAATTTTCCTATATATATATATATATATATATATATATATATATATATATATATGTATATGTATTTATGTATATATATGTATATATGTATATATGTATATATATTATAATATATATACATATATACATATTAAAAAAAATGTATATATGTATATATGTTCATATGTATATATATATTATAATATATATACTATTATATATATGTATACCATATTTGTATATATATATATATATATATATATATATATATATATATATATATATATATATATGTATTTTATAGTTAAGTATTTCTTATATATATATATATATATATATATATATATATATATATATATATATATATATATATATATATATATATATATATATATATATATATATATATATATGTATATTTAACATATGTATATGTATATTTAACATATGTATGTATATATCCATTATGTAAATATCTATATATTTATATGTATATATAAATATTGTAGTTATACATTTTACATATGTATTTCACTATACCTAGTGTAAATTATTATTATAAAAATATACTTGTCATATTTATATGACCACTATGTATAATTTTACCTTGTTAAAATATTAATATTTATTTACTTTTACCTCTTTGTATTTTGTGTATTTTAATTACTGCAACCATTTGGTGTCCAAGCCTAGCATGGGTTTTTGGGCTCAAATGTGTTTTCACACATTCAAGACCTGTACAAGTCATATTGGACTTGATTCATGGCCTTAGGTCCTGTATTTGAACTTTGGTTCAAATTATGTACATGGACAAAATATGCAGATAATTAATTATTTAAATTCAATTATGTGCCATGCTGGTTTTGGATTTCTAAAAATACTTTAATGTTAAAATTCTGGAAAAATAGTATTTTGATACTATGTTAATTTAGCTAATTTATTATAATTTTTATAGTATTTAATTTACAGTTTTGCCACTGTTTTGGCATATGAAACCAGAACTCATTTTCTGTGTACTTAGGAAAACTGATTTTTATAAAATACTTGTACTGGTTAATAAATTCCAGAAAAATTATAATAAATTTCTATAATTAACAAGGATCATTTTGGTACTTTATTTTATGTAAAATTAAGCTTTTTGTCTATCTCAAAAATTGTTGGAACACAATGTTCATTTGATTTATTTATTGAATAATTACGACTTGCAGCTTTTTGTGTTATTTTGAGTTATAGCCGTGTTGAACCTCACCCCTCACTAGTGTAAAGACCCTAGAAAATTAGTTATAGTAGTGTGTCACCCCACATTGGTCTCCTATGCTAAAGTTATCATTTTGGCTAAGTGCCCAGTCACAAGTCGTGTTGCACCGATTAGTGTCTTAGTGTTTTAGCTTAGTGTAAAAACTAAGTTTATGTATTTATTTCTACAGTGACGAGTTACCAGACATCTATAGCACTTTTATCGTAGCTTGCTTTGCTAGAGACAAGTACTTTCTATAAACTTTACATACTGTTATAACAATAAACTGCGATTTACCAACCATGTTAAATGCTGATCCTTGGGGTAGCAAGTTAGAACTTTGCATGTTGTATTACTTTCAGTCTCTACCATGTTTAGAATAGTTTTTCATATCTCTCACATGTTTAAACAACGGGTTAAGGGGAAACTGCTAGTAGTGTACGAGATCATGACCCCCTTCTCCGTATGTATTTACCACACACGGTAACATTTTATATATAACTTTGCCGTAGGTTCTGATCTCGCGTTTGTGTATGGATATACATCGATGCCGTTCGTGCACGTATGTGCATGCCAGAAAACTTGATATGTACCTCTGTACATCCTATTCACCTATTGACCAATTCACGTACGTACTACGGTTTTAAACTTTTAAACTATATGTTGTCATTTCTAAAAAGAACCAATTAAACCATGATATGCCATGATTCCGGTTTATTACATTCCTGTTCATGCTTCGTATATTTAGTTTGCTAGAATCAGTACTTGCTCCCGTCCTGACAGGATAACGTTGTAGGTATCCTTACTGAGGAGGAGTTACTCTGCGACTCATATTATGGAGATACTGCCGAGGACCCGGCTTTGATTTACGAGGATGTTCATGCGGGGAAACTCGTCTAGTTTGTGTAGTTGCTTGGGATACTTAGTGTAGTCATGTATTAGACTACGTATTTTGTAGCTGGACATGTATCCAGTTTTACATTTTAGACTTGTACTTTGGACTTATTTTTATATGAGACGACTTTTGTATTTGGAGCATTTATGACTTTTATTCACTTATAGAACTGTTAGCACATTTAGTCTTATCTTGTTATCTCTAGAACAACTTACAGCGCTTTATCTCAAATGCAGGCTGGACATGACTCGGCCCGGCCCAACAATTTGGGTAGCGGGTCGTGACATGTTTTTAGTGGTGGCCCATGCAGGTCCTGACTAAATTATTTGGTTACGTTATTGTACCAAGCATGCCTGCAATTAGGAACTTAAGGTAATTAGAGAATATTAGGAATGACGCTTAGAACACCTAGAGGAATACTAGGATTGCAACATAGGAAATACATCACATGCTTGCTATTATAATTTGATTTTCTTGCCTATGATTGCTTACTTTAACAAGTCCTTATAAGTCCTTTTATTTTATATTAGATGGTGCTTACTCGTTCATCCCAGTACGTCACACCTGAGAATGGCGCACTCCCTATCCAGTCAGCTGACTAGTTGACTGATACACCTCCACCTCCACCTACCATACTCCTCCACTCCACAGATCCACAAACCCAGATACCTCCACCACCTTCCATATCACAGGCCCAGCAGGACCCAATACTTCCACCACCCCCTATCACTATACCTACCCAGGCTTCCGTCACACTCGACGGGAACCAACTGCTCACTCTGATCCAGGGGTTCCTAACAACCCATCAGGAGCAGACTACCCTACTCCGCCAGAGCATGGAGCGTTCTGAGGAACGTACCGTGGTCCCACCACTTGTAGAGCCACGGTAGAGAGCGGGGATGATCAAGGACTTCATGGGTCTGAATCCCAAGGAGTTCTCAGGGACTGAGGGCATAGTAGTAGCAGATGACTGGCTAGACTCGGTAGAGAGAAAGCTTCTTGGAGTTAGGATACCGAATGACCTCCCGGTCGAGGCAGCGGGAATTCTGCTGATAGGCTTGGCAGAAGTTTGGTTCCGGAATGAGCCGTTATTTGCGAGAGGGAGGGCCACTTGGGATCAGTTCAAGACCCAGTTCAAGAAGAAATTCTTCTCGACCACTGCTAGAGTAGCCATGGGGCTACGATTCCAGAATATCCAACAGGGGAACCGTTCTGTTGACGAGTATGCGGCAGAGTTTAGTCGCCTGAGCCGTTTCGTTCCTAGTCTGGTTGCAGACCCAGAGGAGATGACCCGTAGGTTTTGCCATGGTCTAGTTCCAAACATTGGCATTCTTATAGTGACGAACGGTACGACTGACTACTACCAGAGCCTAGAGTTGGCCCGAAGCATTGAAGAGCGTCTTCTATCTTGCAAGAGGCCGGCTTCTGTACACCCCGAGGGACCGTCCAAACGCCAGGCTTCCAGCAGAGAGCACCGATGCCGCACCAGCAGACTTATCGTCCCCCTACACCATATCACCCGACCCCACCAGTTAGAGCCCCGGGACCCCGACAGCAGCAGTAGCAGCAGCAGCAGAAGGGAGGTGTGTGTTCATTCTGTAGAAGGGTAGGCCACGACGCTTTCGTTTGTAGGAAGAGGTTGGGGCAGTGTTTAGCATGTGGGTCTGCCATCCATCAGCTTCGGGACTGCCCAGTTGTAATGCCCGTGGTTCGTATTACGTATTGGGAATACGTGTACGTATTTTGGACTCATATTTTTGGTTTGTCATAATTAGTTAGCCTTGGATTTTTATTTTTGTATGTTGCATTAGCATGGTTCATCATGGCATTGCATTGGCTTGGTTTGGTTCGGTTTAGTGGGTTTGGCTTGGTTTGGTTTTATGTGGAGAACCACTCCCACCTACCACCACTCCCACCATAAATATCTATCCCACTCTCTCTCTTCCATTATTACTTATTACTCATTACTCATTCTTCTTCTCCATCTTTGCTTCTCCACCTACCAGGAGAGAGGGAGAGCTTAGGTAAGTGCATCTTGCTTCATGGAGGAATCCCATTTTATTGTTCCATTATCTTTCTCATGTGTTTCTAAACCACTTTAGTACTTGGCATTTTTTATTTCCATGGTTAAATTTTTGTAGATCTAGCCTTGTGGTATTTTCGGTTTTCAGGATTTTTGATCCATCAAACTTGCATATTTTTGCTAGTTGATGGTTCCATGTTTTAGGGAATTTCGTTCTACCCCATTTTGACCTATAGAAGTCCAAATTTGGACTCCTGTGGGAAATTGGGTGGTGTGGAGAAGCCATGGTATTTTTTCTATGAACTTCTTCTCAGTTGGCAACAATTATTACTAGCTTGCATTTTGGCCGCATGAATCATGCTTAGCCGCATGGGCATGGCAGCATTATTTGCTTCCTGACATGATAGCATTTATTAGCCATCATATTAATTTAGGTAGACCTATTAATAATTGCCACGTACAGCTTGCAATTGTAAGCACATAATGTAGTGGTGAGCCGTATGAATTTATTAATGGTTTGAGCCGCATGTACTTGCTGGCCTTAAATATTTTGGCCACTTGGAGAAGCTTTAGCCGCATGAATGGTGCCAAGGAAGCCCCAGCCGCGTACATGCTTAAGCATTTATTAAATGCCTTGCCCAGCCGCATACGTTCCTAAAGCAATAAATGCAATGCTTGTTTCCATAATGCATCAATTCATTCTTAAAGCATTAGATAATGCTTTGCTTCAGAAGGGCAATAAATGCACTTTTGTTAACATATTAAATGCACTAAAGTAGCATTATAATAATGCTTTTCCTTGAATTGCATTTTTGAATGCATTTATTAAATGCCTTCCCTGGACAGAGTAGCCGCATATGAATGCAATTGAATGCATTTAATGCATTTAGGCCCTTACTATTTTATGTTTTATGCTTTAATGCTTGGATTAAAGCATCCTGAGAATGTAGCCGCATAAGAATGCATTAGAATGCATTTGAAATGCATTTAAGTCCTTACTATTTTGTATATTTTATACCCTTCCTTGGAGAAGTCAGCCGCATGCATGTACATGTGATATACATTAAATATGTTAATATATTGTGTATATATTAAATGCATTGCCTGCGAGCATGCATGACTAGCCGCATGGCCAAGTCCACTTTTGGCCAATAGCCTTATTCCATTGCTGACCCTTAGACATTCAGTAGCCGCATGGCCTTGGCCATTTAATATTATTATTTGCATGGAATCTAAGGTGAGCCGCATAGGCTCCCTTCCCCCACTATCTAATATCTTGGCCACGTGAACCATTAATTAGGTAGCTCACGTAAACCTTTTCTTATTGCATTAATTGTGGGGGGTCCCACTTAGCTTCCTTTAGTTGACTTGCTTGCTGAAGTGGGAGTTTGCATTTAGTGAGGGTCCCACTGTCTTTTGTCTTATTTGATTTTATGGCCTATTTATTGTTTCCTGGCCGCATGGGGTCCCTCCCACTCTTGGCCGCATGCACAATTGTATGCTAGCCGCATATGGCTTGCTGGCCTTAAATGTTTGACTGATTTCATTTAAATAATTTCGGAGCCGCATGGGTGGCCTCCCACTCTCTTTGACCGCATGTTTGTTCTCCCACTTTTGGACCGCATATGTCCCACTTTGATTGTTTAAATGTTTTAATTGCCTGAATTGTGGTCAGAATTTCTTTCCACTCCCAACATAAAAGTTGTAGAGTTTCTCCTTGGCTTCAAGAATATATATATATATATATATTATATTATATTATTATTTAATTGTGCAAGTTTCTCTCCTCCTTGATAATTGGTATGACATGATAGTGACCCGCCGTGGTGCACTCCTGACAAGATAACTTGACCTGACAATGTGACATGATAACTTGACATGATAACTTGATAGTGAACTTGACATGATAGTGTCACGTCCCAGAACTAGAATACTGGAGAGCGGGGGCAGATATAGCCAGCTACGTATATGAAATGGAATCCATCTCGCTATACGGTCACGGCTGTCTAGATACATGAGGGTTTATCTACAAGCCAACAGTCTCTTAAGGTCATGAACATGCCTAGTGTCTCAATCACAAGCAAGTAAGTAAAAGTTACAAGATGTATGATCATTAAATATACAATAATAAGGCGTCCCAAATATTACATATTCAGTTGATCATGAAGCTAGTCGTTACAAAATATCAGGACTAGCAAGAGTTTAGTCATACATGATCAACCCTAGGATCTGTTAATCATGTTACAGCCCGTAGGCGGACAGTAAGTAAAAGTGCAATCGAGCTAAACAGGTGCTCGTCGGCTAAACGCCTCAAAAGAATAATTTTTACAATAAAGTGGGAGAGCCAAAAATAACCCACTCGTTGCCAGGATTCCTTCTAGTGTTCACCATCTGGCAGGAAGGTCGGTAGATCCTCTGGAGCTGCTCCGAAATCTGGCCACACAAAACCAGCTGGGTCAGACCCTAGAAAGAGCAAGTGCCACAAAGGGGCTTCACTTAAGAGCTAAAACCAGCAATCAGCACAAGATATAAATAAAAGTAAGAACTGAAAATAACGAAATACACCAGGATGATATACGACGAGATAACCATGGAACTATTCAGATAACCAGGTTACAACCCGTAAACCAAACAAGGACCGGGGTTGTAACCCTTCGTCTGAACAGAACTTGGAATTCTCATCATTTATCGGTAAAATAAATACGAGCATTCTGGTCATTCAATAATCTGGAACAGGATCAGGGCAAGACTAGACTGGTTAGACTCCGTCCAATCACTTCACGGCCAAGCAAGAATTACGGCTTGATACTTTAACAAACTAGGGTTGTCACAAGCCTAATTACTAACAAGATGCAGTGAGATTATTCCACAGCCACAAGCCCTGCAGACCATCCAGGTTACCCGGGTTAAAAGATTAGAGTTGAATTCAGGTGGGTACATCGTCCAGGAAACGAATGCACCCTTAGGTAGCTTGAAGGGTGCAACACATGACAGTGTGCTGGAAATGTGCCCTACTCGACGGCAGGCTATAGATCCCAAGGCGTGCCCAGGTAACGGGATTGCCTGTAGCTGGGAAATCTCGTCATGACTAATGTATTAATCTAGTTATTAGCCTTAGTCCATTTTAGTAGGTACTCCTGACCGTGGTACTCAGGAGTCTCTGTCCTAGACATGATGCAAGACAGGACTTGATTATTTATACAAACACAATCGCCCACGGTATCCAGATTAATTATACAGGTCATGTCATGTCAGATAGCCGTCGCAACAGCTATTCGAGATAATCATGCCAGGTTATCATGCCAAGTGTGCTTGTCAGGAGTGCGCCACGACGGGCCACTATCAGGTCATGCCAGGTTATCATGTCAGGAGTGCACCACTACGGGTCACTATCACGTCATGCTAAATTATCAATTCCAAACATATCAAGTAAATTCATGATTATCAAGTTCATGACAAAAGGCGTAAGGATATAAAATAGGCGTAAAATATCTAATAAAATATCAATAGACAGGGTATAGAAGAGCCAAGCTTAAGGAAAATAAAACCAAATTTGACACGCTGACATAAGGCCAAGTCAGCCAAAGGCCATACGCTCAGTGCAAAAGTCATACGCTCAGGCCAAGCCACGCTCAGGTCAAGCCACGCTCAGGTCAAGCCACGCTCAGGTCAAGCGTATGCAAGTCATACGCTTCCAAAAGGCAGCGTATGGGGTCCATACGACTCCTTGTCAAGCAAGCGAGCGTATGCGAGTCATACGCTCCCAAAAGGCAGCGTATGGGGTCCATACGACTCCTTGTCAAGCAAGCGAGCGTATGCGAGTCATACACTCCCAAAAGGCAGCGTATGGGGTCCATACGACTCCTTGTCAAGCAAGCGAGCGTATGCGAGTCATACGCTCCTAAAAGGCAGCGTATGGGGTCCATACGACTCCTTGTCAAGCAAGTGAGCGTATGCGAGTCATATGCTCCCAAAAGGCAGCGTATGGGGACTGCGCTGTGCTAAAGAGCGTGCTAACTCAGTGGCACAAGCAAAAAAGCTCGTGCACTGCTCACTGTCTTCTCCAAATCAGTAGGAACTCCATGGTTGAACCCAAAGCTTCAAAAGTCCATAACTTGGTCAAAATAAGTCCAAATCCAACTTTTTAAAGGTCAAAATTGGGTAGAATAAAATTCTCTACAACATGGAACCATCAAAACTTGAAAACAAAGAAGTTTGATAGATCAAAACCACCAAAATCCAAAAATAACTAATTTCTAGATCTACAAAAATTAAAGCTTCAAAATGGAAAATGACAAGTTCTAATGTGTCTTAGAAACATGAAGAGAAGCTAATGGAACAATAAAAACGGGCTTTCTTGTGGAAGCAAGTTGTACTTGCCTAGACCTCTCTCTTCTCTCTTTGGTAGGTGAAGGGAGTAAATGAGGAAGAAGAAGGTGAATAATGAAGAGAGAGAATGAAGAGGGCTAATAAATACAAATGGTAGTGGTAGGTAGGAGATTCACCTTGGGTTCATCATGAACCCAATCAAAACCAAGTCAAGCCGAACCAACCAACCCGAACCAGGAATAAACCAAGCCAAGCCATGAAGAAACTAAACAAGGAATCATGCAATACAAGAATAAATACGTATACGTATTCCAGAAATACGTAATACGAACCACAGGCATTACAACTCTACCTACCTTAAAAGAATTCCGTCCTCGGAATTTAATCAAGAGGCTAGAGGAGCAATGACAAGCTACATTAATCACATGCAAGCTATAACTAGGCAGACAATCACTCATTCAAGCAAGAAATCGAAGGCATGAGGCATAAGAAAGACATTATACCTCACGAGTCAAACAAGTCGGGATATCGCGATCGGATATCATCCTCACGCTCCCACGTTGATTCCCCCAAAGAGTGATGACCCCAAACAACTCGGACTAACTTGATAGTCTTGTTCTTGAGGATCTTCTCTCTCCGGTCCAATATAGACACGGGCCTCTCCTCATACGAAAGGTTGGTACCAACAACCAATTTCGAATGATCCAGGATGTGGCTCGGGTCCGGGATATACCGTCGTAACTGGGATACATAGAATACGTCATGCACCTTGCCTAGCGACGGTGGAAGAGCGAGACAATAGGATACCTCTCCTACTCGCTCCAGAATGTCAAACGGTCCTATATACCTAGGACTAAGCTTGCCCCGTATGCCGAAACGAATGACGCCACGGTTAGGCAAAATCCTCAGGAATACATGATCGCCGACCGAAAACTCGAGAGGGCGCCGATGAGAATCGGCCCAATAGCACTGGAGATCTTGGGCAACTCGAAGATGATCTCTGACTCGCCTGACCACTTCAACTGTCTGGGCAATCATTTCTGGACCGAGCATCTGTCTCTCTTCAACATCATCCCAGGCTAGCGAGGATCTGCACTTCCTACCATACAGTGCCTCGAACGGTGCCATCTGGATACTGGCCTGAAAACTGTTATTATACGAGAATTCCACCAGGTGCAAGTGATCTTCCCATGAACCACCGAAGTCAAGTGTGCAAGACCGTAACATGTCTTCAAGAGTCTGGATCGTGCGCTCCGACTGGCCATCTGTCTGCGGATGATATGCTGAACTGAACTGAAGATGAGTTCCCAAACTCTCTTGCAAGCTACGCCAAAAGTGCGACGTAAATCTTGAATCTTGGTCCTAGGTGATACTGACTGGCACACTGTACAATCTGACAATCTGCCTGAGGTACATCTCTGCTAACTGAGCCGTCGACTGACCAACTCTGAATGGAAGAAAGTGAGCCACTTTCGTGAGCCTGTCAACTATAACCCAGATAGCATCTCTACCAGCTGGGGATCTAGGCAGTCCAGTCAAAAAATCTATGGTCACATGCTCCCACTTTCATTCTGGAATCGGCAAGGGCTGAAGAAGTCCAGCCGGCCTCTGATGTTCGGCTTTAACTTGTTGGCAAACCAAACACCGAGAGACAAACCGAGCTATCTCTCGCTTCATGCCATTCCACCAGAAATGTTGCCGGATATCACGGTACATCTTCGTACTGCCGGGATGGATGGAATACTGCGAACTGTGCGCTTCTGACATGATCTCCTGCCGGATATCTCCGCTGGGTATACAAAGACGCTTACCATATCGAAGTGTACCATCCTCATAAATACATAACTCTGGTCTTCGTCCTGCCTCACACTCTGCTCTGAGTTGCTGAAGCTTGGAATCTGCCGACTGTGCCATCCGGATCCTCTCGACTATAGTGGACTGAACTTGCATGCTGGCCATCAATGCCACACTGGAAGGGAGAACAACTTCTATACCCATCTTCTGAAGATCTGCTAACAGCTCTGGCTGCGCTGTTAGAAAATAAACTCCCGCTCTCCTGCTCAATGCATCCGCAACAACATTGGCCTTCCCAGGATGATACTGCAGGTTGACATCATAATCCACAAGAAGCTCCAGCCACCTCCTCTAACGCATGTTAAGATCCTTCTGGGTGAAAACATACTTCAGGCTCTTGTGGTCGGTGAAAATCTCCACCCTGCCTCCATACAAGTAGTGCCTCCACAACTTAAGTGCAAACACCACTGCTGCCAGCTCCAAGTCATGGGTTGGGTAATTCCTCTCATGATCACGAAGTTGTCGTGACGCATAAGCTATTACCTTCCCATGCTGTATCAGAACACATCCTAAACCTCTGCCTGAAGCATCACAGTACACTGAGAATCCTCCGGTCCCATCTGGAAGCGTGAGAATAGGAGCTGTTATCAGGCCTCGCTTCAACTTCTCAAAAGAACTCTGACACTCTGCTGTCCAAGCAAACTGCGCATCCTTACGGGTCAACTGCGTCAACGGTGCTGATATCCGAGCAAAGTCTGAAATAAATTGCCGGTAATAGTCGGCCAATCCAAGAAAACTACGAACCTCTGCAACAGTGCTGGGTACTGGCCATGACTCAATAGCCATAATCTTCTGGGGATCCACTTCTACTCCTCCTCGAGTGATGATATGACCCAAGTACGAAATGCGATCGAGCCAGAACTCGCATTTACTGAACTTGGCATATAACTGGTGCTCTTTGAGGATCTGAAGAACTATACGGAGATGCTGCTCATGCTCCGCCTCACTCTTGCTGTAGACCAGAATGTCATCCAAGAATACAATCACAAACTGATCCAAGTAAGGCATGAAGATGCGATTCATGAGGTCCATGAATACTGCCGGCGCATTGGTTGCTCCAAAAGGCATAACAAGGAACTCCCAATGCCCATACCTCGATCTAAAAGCTGTCTTCGGGATGTCCTGCTCTCTGACTCTGATCTGATGATAACCTGAGCGTAAATCAATCTTCGAGAATACTGAAGCCCCCTTGAGTTGATCAAACAAGTCATCTATCCTCGGAAGAGGGTATCTGTTCTTGATTGTCACTGAGTTCAAGGTACGGTAATCAATACATAACCTGGATGTACCATCCTTCTTTTTCACAAGAAGCATCGGGGCTTCCTATTTGCCATTGATTGTAAAAGAACAGAACAATTATCGGAGGACTGAACTTGGACTCATAATACAAACTCGCTCGTACAAAGAAAGCCTAGGGACGAAAACCTAGGTACAGCAGACTAAGTACGATTGTTTATTTTTGATTCTGGGGGGTGACGATAGAGGCTCGGGAAAGCGACGGCCGCTCTGCCTTACTCCTTGGACGATCAGTATGTAGCCTTGGCTCGGGGAAGATCTGCTCGACGTTGAAGAAACGCTCTTCTTGCTCTCCTCGGATTGCTCTTCTGGCTTCTCTCTCTCTGTGATTATCAAGAAGAAAGGGGGAGCTCTCTCTGTGTAGATCTCTCTCTTCTTTTTTTTATTCTTTTGTTGCCGACCTCTCCTCTCTCCTTTTTTTTTCTTAAGGGAATAATGCTGGCTATTTATAAGAGTGGAGGGGTGATCATTAGGGTTTGCTAATGATTATCTGTTTAAAATGTCGGTGCTCCTTCATTCTATCTGAACCCTTGATCCTGATTACAGTGAATCTCGGCCATTAACGCGGATAGCATCGTATCTCATGAGCAATTAATGCTAGCTGCTTTAAATCCTCGTGATTGATTATGCCAATGTCTGATTGCTCGCCACGTGTCCCATTAGCTTGATGATAAATGATATGCCCTGATCTCAGTAATTATGACGATGATGTCAAATATATCTGTTGAGATTCGGTTAAATCTCTTATTGATCCCATGCCACGTGTCTTAATTGTAAGTCCTGTCAGAGCCACATAGGATTGACTATCCTCGAACCGCAGAGAGATACTCTTTGTAAGACGCATAGGACGATGCTTCATCGAGCCGCATATGCGTAATCTTTGTGAACCGCATGAGCTGGTGTTGTATTGGACCGCAGGGAATGTGTTCCCAGGGAGCCGCATGAGCTAGTGTTGTATTGGGCCGCAGGGTACGTGTTTCCAGGGAGCCGTATGAGCTAGTATTGTATTGGGCCGCAGGGAACGTGTTCCCAGGGAGCCGTATGAGCTAGCGTTGTATCGAACCGCATGGAACGGGTTCTCAGGGCGCCGCATATGACTGATTGCCACGTGGCAATCTGGGACTTCTGACGGATTTGGTCAGAAATTTTCTTCTTTTCCCGAGGAGTCAGTCATTATGGCAAGGCCATTATGAAACTTTATGTCAGGGCCGCCACAGTGAATCGTGCTGGAACAATAAATGAGGCCACTCCTCAAACGACCAGCTGTAGGGAAAGATCACACATGGCGTCCATCGAGCCGCATATGCCTTGCTGAACCGCATACGCTCCCGAGCCGCATGCGATTGAGAGTCTTCTTTGAACCGCATAGGGCCGCTCCTGGGTGGGCTGCATAAGCTTCTTACTCAGAGCCGTATGGATCATTATTCTAATATTTTCCATGCTTCTACAGGACCCCCTTCAAAGTTTTCAATTTTGTTAAAATTGGAATACTTTGAACAAGAAGCATGGCCCCATTCATGCCGCATAAGTTCCTTAGCCGCATAAATTCATCTGGCCGCATAAACTTATTGTCACGTGTGAAAATCTTCATTAAGTGCCTTTGATTTGATTTAACGCTGCCTTTTTGGGGGAGGATCCCAAGAGTCGGTTTTGCCTTGATCGAAGCGTTTTGCCTTTATTCTTTGGGGGCGGCACGTAATCCGAGGCATACTCCGAGATGTCTGTTCGTTTTGTGAGTCTCTTTTACCTATAAATAGGAGTCTTCTAATCTCTTGGGGTTTTTTTACCTTCTCTTTTTGCTTTGATTCTCTATTTGCCATCTTTGCTCTTCGTCTTCTTCCTTTAGCAACCGACAATGGCTCCCAAAAAAGCTGCAGCATCGAAGGCCGCTAAGGGTAAGGCAGTTGCTTCTACGGTGACTGCGGCGGCGAACGTGGTCGCCCCTCCGTCGGTCATTGCGCACTCCATCCATCCCGATGTCCACCCGTCTATCGCTGGTAAGAGATCGTCTGAAAACCCTAACTATCGCCATGGCTCTGCTGCATACTTTATGCACAAGCCACGTATACGGGACTTTATTGATGGGACTGCATGAGCCCTTCATCTTATGGGGCCGTATGAACTTGTTTATACCCGATCTGAGTTTGCATACGTGTTTTTGATTTGGGCCGCATAAGCGTTGTTCACTTTTTTGAACCGCAGAAATTCGTCTGCTCACGTCAGCTCGCATGAATCTGACTCTGTAGGCGTGCTTAACTTGAACCGCATGGATCTATAAGTTCATCTGGACTTGAGTTGTATTAACTCGGCTAACTCGGAGCCGCATGAGGCTATGATGCACTGAACCGCATATACGTATCTAATGCTGAGCCGCATGAAGCTGTAGCTTTATTTCCTTTTGGGGATATGACTTGATCATTTTTCTTTGTAGGCGTCTGACGAACCAGGCTCTCCTGAACCATCTGCTGCCTCAGTAGTTGATCCGACCCTTGCCGCTTTGATTAGCGACATGTGTGCCGCGGTCCTCTCTGCGGGGGCTCTCTCAGCGGTGGCTAAGGACTCCCAAGCTGCTGAGGCCCCAGCCCGGGGTGACGAAAGTTTTCTTGGGCCCGTCTCCGAGATTTCTGAACTTCAGCGAGATGACGCCATCCTCGGTGCATCCCCTCCCGAGAATGCAAGGGCGGATGAGTCTTTTATTCCCGACTCGGAGGCTGTTGGTGAAGAGGTTGTGATGGCTGTAGGCGAACCTCAGCCTCCATATTCCTCCACTGGTAAGCTGAGCCACATATTGACCACCGAGGGGGCTTATTTGCTCTATCAGCATATCCTTCGGGTCAAGTCGATTCATGGTTGCCTTGGCCGTGCAGGTCCTGACCCTTTATCTCCTGCCGCTGATGTTCTTGGGGAGGCCCGGTCCACCGTGATCAGGGGGAAAGGAGCGTTTCCCTCCTTCGTCATCGCATGTTGAGGGACATCCTGCCAGCTCTGGCCAGATGGGGATGGAGTTGGTGCTGGCCCCGGCCTCGTCTTCGGCTGCTTATACAGCTCCGGAGATTGACTTTTCGACCCTGCCGAGTATCTAAATTCTACGGGCCGCTGAAGAGGAATTGACAGATGTTCAAGCGTCCTTCCGTGCGGAGTTGGTTTCTCTTGTGGCAGGAGCAGCAGATTCCGTCGCGTCTTCTTCCGTGCTACCAGCCACACTCCCGTTGACACCGGTTTCCTCGGAGGCCCTGAGCGAGGTGACGCAAGATGTGGTCGACAGCTTCTATCGCCACTTAGGGAGGGGTGTAAACGCTGCCGTGGAACGGGGGGTCCCTTTTTCTCTGTCTCTACGGGGAGCTCGGGGCCAAATTGACACTCTGAAGGGTCTTCCTGGCGGGCTGGGGTTAGCAGCGCTCCTGGAGCCTAAGTTGACAGAGGCTGATCAGCTTGTGACCCAACTGCTGGCAGTGCGGCAGGCTGGCTTGCCCGCCGCGACTGAATGGGAGCGGAGCTTCCTGGTCGCTGCTAGGGACAGGATTAAGCTCGCTCGGGAAACTGCCGGACCGGCTGTGCAGGAGGACCTTGACAAGTTCTCCGTCTCTTATGACCGACTAGGTCGTCGGAGTCAGGCTTGTAGAGCCCGGAAAGAATCTGCCTCTCGTGGAGTAGCTGATACGAAGGAGCGGATTCTCGCACTCCAGAAGGAGTTGGCCTTCTTAGAGTCAGAGCGGGAGGCTGCTCGTGTAGAACAAGAGTTGATTGCTCGAGAGGCCGAGAGGATTTCCCGATCCTCTGTCAACCTGGAGCGGGCCTTCAAGAAGTTTGAGGACAACTGGCGAGCCCATGCTCATCTGGAGGATGCGGCGGTGTTGAATCAGGAAGCGGAGCGCCGAGCCAGACAGAAGCTTGAGCGGTCGGTTGCCTTGATAAAGGACCGTCTTACGGCGTTATGTGTTCCAGAGCAGTGATCGGCTTTCTGTCTTCTTCTTCTTCTCTCTTTCTCTTTTTTTTTTCTTTTTTTTTTAATTTTTGCAAGGGGGTGTGATCCCTGCTGATGTAGCCCTTTGATTTTTGAATAAATGAGCATGTTTCAACTCATCTTTTCTTTCTTGCACTTGCGATGTTTATGGAATTTGGACTTGCTGGGGGATTTATTTGTGGACCTGTTATCCTAGGCGTACCTTGGTTTTAGATACGGATAACAGTTTAGATAGGATGTCCGGGACAGCCACGGCAAAGTGGTCATGGATGTTCTCGGTACTGGGGGAAGGAGTGCCGTAGAGCAGCTGGGCTCCCGGGGCATGGTAAGATGGTGGATTTATGCTAAGAAGCTTAGCGAATGAATATTTGTGGACCTATTACCCTTGGCATACCCTAGTTCAGGATACGGATAATGGGGTGAAAGGGAACCGATCACATTTGTTCAGAGGTTATGATGACATAGCAAACATGAAGGTTGTATCGTGAAATCTTCCTGCTCAGCGGTAATGAGAACATGGCAGGAGAGACTTTATGGAAGCTATTTGTGGTCAACAGAGGACATTTGTGGTCAACAGAGGACATTTGTGGTCAACAGAGGACATTTGTGGTCAACAGAGGACATTTGTGGTCAACAGGGGACATTTGTGGACCTATTATCCTTGTCGTACTCAGGTTGTGGGTACAGATAATAGGTTAAAAGAGTATCGACATACTTGCTCAGAGGTAATGTGGACATAGCAAATATGACGATTTCTTCGACGGAGCCTTCCCACTCAGAGGTAGTGAGGACATGGCAGGAGTGGGCTCAATAAAGATTAGGTACATAGAACGACTCAGAGGTAGGAGAACGTGGAAGTTCTATGCGAGGGGGCGGTTTGTTTTTGGTGGAAGTGAAGATGACTCAGAGGAAATGAGGACATGGTCGTTTCGGAAATTGGTGGATCGACTACCCTTTTTGTGCACTGGGAGTGCGGGTAGTGAATCCTGAGGGAGGATCTCTGCCAGGAAGAAAGTTCAGAGGTATAATCATACTTGACTTACTATCTGAATGAGTGACCGGAATGTAAGTTCAGAGGCACCAGCTGGTACATAACTTGGTAATTTGGACTATTGAGGGAGTGGGAGTTCAGCGGCACCCGCGGGTGCATGGCTCGATAATCTGAAATAGGGTGGATGAGAGTTCAGTGGTACTAAAGGGGTACATGACTCGATAATCTAGAGAATGATGGATGAGAGTTCAGTGGTACTAAAGGAGTACATGACTCGATAATCTAGAGAATGATGTTCAAACATAGTATTTCTTCAGGAACTTGCCATTGACGGGCAACATGAGCAAATCTCCGTTCTGCTTAGCGAGGCGGTAGGCGCCGTTGGAGAACACGGTCTCGATGGCAAATGGACCTTCCCATTTTGGCTGGAACTTACCGGTGGTCTTGTGAGTCATGACCATCGGCCTCCGGACTGCCAGAACAAGATCACCCACTTGGAATGTTCTGATTTTAACTTTCTTGTTGAAGGCTCCGGAGATGCGTGCTTGGTATAGCTCGATCCTTTGCTGAGCTAGGAGGCACTTTTCATCTAAAGTCTCCAACTCTTGTAGTCGTCGTCGGTAGTTATCATACGTCGTCAATTGATAAGTGAAGGCGACGCGGAGTGAGGGGATCTGAGTCTCCAAAGGGAGGACTGCTTCGCTCCTGTACACCAGAGAGAATGGTGTATTCCCGGTGGCTGTTCGAACCGTGGTACGATAAGCCCATAAGCACTCGCCGAGCTTTTCGTTCCAGTCGCTTTTGTTGGAGGAGACGAACTTCTTGAGGAGCTTGATGATTATTTTGTTGAATGCCTCTGCCAACCCATTTACTGCCGGGTTGTATGGTGTCGAAGCGACATTCTGAATGCGGTGCTTATCGCAGAATCAGTAGAATGCATGGCTTATAAACTGTGGACCATTATCATGGATGATTCTTCGTGGTAGTCCGAAGCGGTAGATAACGTGATGCTTAAGGAAGCTGATCACGTTTGAAGTTTTAACTTCTGCGAGTGGGACAGCTTCCGCCCATTTGGAGAAATAATCAGTGATCGCAAGTATGAAGCGATGTCCTCGGGAGGAAGGTGGGGTGATTGGACCAATGATATCCATTCCCCATGCTTCGAATGGCCAGTACGCTACCGTTGGATGCAGAAACTCGGATGGTTGGTGAATGAAGTCTGCGTGGACTTGGCAGGCCTTGCATTTTCGGGCGTAATCTATCGCATCAGCCACCATCGTGGGCCAGTAGTAGCCCATCCGGCGAAGGCGGTCTTGCAGCTTAGGGCCAGGCTGATGGGCCCCGCAGACACCGTCATGAGCCTCTCGTATGGCTTCTGTAGCTTCCGCATTCGACAAGCACCGGAGCAATAATCCGTCGTAGGAGCGGCGATACAACATTTTCGTCTCTGTATCGTAGAAGAATCTGAGAGAACGCCGTCTGATAGAGGTAGCTTCCTTTGGGTTCTCTGGGAGGATGTCGTATACGACGAAGTCGATGAACGGCTGTCTCCAGTCCGATGTGTCGTCGACCGTCTGGGCGGAATAACTTGCCATGGCTTGAACGTTGTTCTTGGGACAGACCAGTTCATGACCTATTACGTCAATCGAATGATGAGCTTGGTTTGGTACTGCTAAGGAAGCGGCAAGGCCTGCTAGGGCATCGGCTTCGATATTTTGGAGTCTGGGGACGTGCTCGATGAAGAATCCCTCGAATGATGAGATAATGTTGATCGCAATTTGATGGTAGGGGATCATGTCATCATGGCGAACCTCGTATGAGCCCCTGATCTGATTGACGATTAGTTGGGAGTCGCCGTATGCTTCAAGGTATTCTACCCCCAGCTCTTTTGCAAATTGGAGGCCAATGACCAGAGCGTTATATTCGGCCACATTGTTGGAGCAGGGTTCCGTGAGGGAGTAGGCATGATTGATCACCAGCCCAGTAGGGGAAATTAATACCACTCTGACCCCGACGACGATGTTTCCCTTGGGTCCGGTCCTTGAGGCGCCATCGAAAAACATTAGCCATATGTTATCGTGGGTGGCTGTATTCGAATCGGCGACCTCGTCTGGGATCTCTTCATAGATTTTGGATGACTCTGATCCTGGGTAGGCTGCCAAAAAGTCTGCTAGGGCTTGACCCTTAACAGCCTTTTGCGGGACGAAGATCATATGATAGGGGGACAGTAATATTGCCCATGTGGCGAGGCGAGAGCTGAGGGCCCCTGGTTTAGTCATGAGGACTCTGAGGGGGTTGACTCGCGAGATCACGTGTATGGTTTGTCCTGTGACGTAGTGCCGCGTCTTTTGAATAGTGAATACCAGGGCGAGACACTCCTTCTCTACGGCGGTGTATCGATGTTCTGGCCCGATCATCATCCGGCAGAGATAATATATAGCCTGCTCGTGGCCTGTATCGTTATTTTGTGCTAGCAGGGCACCAAGGGAGTGTTCCATTGCTCGTACGTAGAGCAGGAATGGTTTTTCGGGGACCGGGGCCACCAGGACTGGGGGATTCGACAAATATTCTTTGATGTCGTCGAAAGCACGCTGGCATTCCTCGTCCCATACGAATGAGACTCCCTTCTTCATGAGGTGTGTGAACGGTCGGCATCGCCCGGAGAGGTTGGAAATGAACCTCCTGATGTAAGCTAGCCTCCCTTGGAGGCCTCTGAGTTCGTGGAGATTTTTCGGGGGACCCATCTCCATGATTGCCTTCGTCTTCTCAGGGTCTACATGGATGCCCCGTGCCGTGATGATGAAGCCTAAGAATTTTCCGCTGGATACACCCAAGAATGATTTCGTAGGGTTCATCTTCAGGTTGTGGGCTCTCATCAGGTCGAATACCATTCTCAGGTCTTGCAGATGATCTTCCTTATGGCGACTCTTGACGGCGATGTCGTCGACATAGCATTCTACTGTTTTGCGTAAATGTTCTCGGAAAATGATACTCATGGTCCGCTGATATGTAGCGCCAGCATTCTTCAGACCGAATGGCATGACTGTGTAGCAGTATGTACCAATCGGCGTTCGGAATGATGTGTGCTTTTCGTCGTCGGGAGACATCTTGATTTGATTATACCTCGAGAATCCATCTATGAATGACATACGTTCGAAGCCGCATGTGTTGTCGATCATGATGTCTGTGATGGGAAGGGGAAATTCATCTTTGGGGCATGCCTCGTTCAGGTTGCGGAAGTCGATGCAGATTTGAATCTTCCTATTCTCCTTGAGGACGGGTACTATATTGGCGACCCAATCAGGATGTTGCTCTTCACGGATGAAGCCACTGGCTATTAACTTGTTGACTTCAGTTTCGATCGCGTCCATGACGCCTGGGCGGAAGCGTCGTTGTTGCTGCTTGACTGGCTTTGCATCTGGCCGTATATTGAGTTTGTGGAGAGCGATGTCAGGATTTAACCCCAGCATGTCTTCATAGCTCCAGGCGAACACATCAATGTATTCTCTGACGAGTACTAACAGCGATTCTCGTTCTTCGTCAGTTAGGCTTTTACTGATAAAGATCGGTTTTGGAGAAGATTCGCTGCCGAGATCCACTTGTATGACCTCATCTTCAGTAGGAGGTTCTCTTAGTTCGAACCGCTTCTCCTATTGTGCGTCTAATTGCTGGGCCCATGGTTCTAGCTCAAGGATTTCGAGGATGTCTTCGTCTTCCTCGTAAAAGTCGGTGAATGCCATGTTGACTGACATGACTTGTCTGAACACATCTCCGATGCTGTTATCTGAGTCGGAAGTTGGTGATCCGGTTGAATGTGACTGCCAGTCGCATTCTTCATCTGAGCTTTCAGGGGTCGTAGTAGGCGTTACATACCCTAAACCGCATCGGATTTTATTATAGTAGTTCCGTGGTTTGCCCGCCGGGGCTGGCGTCTTCAAAGGTAATCGTCGTCCAGTGCCGTAGTTCAGTCCTGGCGTTGTCTCTAGATCATACCCCTGTTTCTGCATGAGATATTTGGATTGAGGGCTATAGAGATACAGAGGCAGTCTTCCGGCATCTGACCCGAAGTCGACTTCTTCCATAGCAGGGGGATGTGGGTTGTTCGTCCGGCCGAAGATGATCGGGTGGTCCCCTCCCTTGACTATTCGGTAAGTGTCTTCTACTGGAGTAAGTCGGATGGCGGTGTACACGTTTGTCACCTGTGTATGTAGGTGAGTGCCTATACCGTGTTCCATAGCATACATTGTACATAGCTTATTGAGCTCGGTGTAGTTCAAAGATAACCCTTTATTGATGAAGTAAGGTATCTTTTCTAGAGGGATTACATCATCTGCGGAAGGGGTATCGGAGTGGGCAGCCACATACTTGGCCAATTCTGGTTCTTCTTCGGCCACCCCCTGTATAAATGAAGACTGAGAGGACGACCTAGTCAGCTTGATCTTCAGAGGCTCAACTGGCGGAGCAGATCGTGGAGTTGTTGGTAAACTAGAAACCCCCAGTTTGGTACTTGATGTGAGGCGAGGGGTGGCTGGTTCGCTAGAAGTGTCAGACCTCGCATCGGGGTGAAGAATCTTCTTGGGAAGGCGTATTGTGAGCGGTCTGTCGGAGGGATTGGGCTTCTCCGTTTGGAGCTGACCGACTCTCGGTAGTCTGATGGTAAGTGGCCCTGTTATGGGTCTCGGCGCTTGGCCGCACTTTGGCAGCCGGATTCTCATTTGTTCTTCTTGTGCGGAGAGACTGATTGCGTCCTTACGCAGAGTGGCCGTAAGGGGTACGGAATTGCCCGGTTTGCGAGCCTGAAGGTGGATCGTTAGAGGTTCTTCTGATCCTGTAGCCGTCTTGTTGTGAGCTTGCATATCTTCTTCGACCAGATGCTTCTTTGATTTTTCGTACAGACAGGAGTCTGAGTAATAAGATTCGACCCCCTTGAAGGGATCGATATCGGTAAACTCTGTCCTCACGAAGCCGTGCTTATCGACATATTTGAAGCACTGGTGTAGCGTGGAAGGCACGATCATGTAATCGTGTATCCAAGGCCGCTCCAGAAGGATATTGTAAGAAGTGTCGGCATCTATGACATAACAGGTGACTTCTGATTGGAGATCGCCGATCTGACACTTCAAACGGATCTTCCCTATTGGGTAGCTCCTGCCCGAATTGAAACCGCTAATGGCGGTGCTTGTAGGTGTCAGGCGATGCATCGGAATGCGAAGATGATGTAGCAGACCCTTCGGAATGATGCTTATAGAGGACCCAGGATCAATATGCATTCGGTCCACCTTTACGTCGCCGATGTATCCAGTGTAGTATAGCGGGCGATCATGTAGGTTAGTTTTGATGAGCATATCTTGCGGAGAGAAGACGATGTTGGGCATTGCTCCCGTACACGCACTATCTTGGAGCTCTGCAGGTTGGTTATCTCCCGTGAGGTTGACCTGAGCCAAGTATGCGTCGGCATTTTGGAGCGCCTCATTTAAAGCCGTGCGGACATCCTTTGGGAGCCTGAGGAGTTCATATAAGGACAATTTGGCCGGGATATTAGCTAATTGCGCTAAGATGTCGAAGTTGTAGGGCCTCTCCAGCCCCTGAGGTGCCTCCTTCCGGAGGGACTTGTCGAAGCGAGTCTCCTTCGGCCTAGGCTTGTCGGTCGTCGAAGGCTGAGCCGGTCCCAGAGCATCATTGGTATTGGGCGGATGATCATCAGTCGCGCTTTCGGTCACCGGTTGGGCCTGTGTTCCGGATCGAGTAGTGACGGCCGAGACTTCCTCTTCTTCCGCCGAGGCAGTGCAGCAGGATCTGACTTTTTCACTTTTTCTTTTAGAAGGTGGAGAGGGCTGAGTTACCTCGTGGACTAGGTCCGGATGGACCCACATAATTTCTCCTCGTGATGTGGTGAGGGGTATTAGACCAGCGGCTTGATCGCGAGCAGGCGGCAGATTAGCAATCTCCATTGTTGCCAGAGGGATGGGTATAACCCCGTCCTGAGTCTCTGTTGGAGGGAAGCTGCCGAATTGTACGGACACCATGTTGGCTGCCACGATTACCTCTTCAAAATCGATGGCCAGGGCGTTCGAATCGATGAGGTTTTGGATATACCGTTTCAGTTGGTAGCAGTCGTGTGTAGCATGGTGGACGTAGCGATGGTAATGGCAGAACTTTGGGTTCTCCAGATCAGCCGGCCGAGGCTCCCGTCTTGGTGGAGGAAGCTGAATCCTATCTCCTTGTATAAGCATGTCCAAGATAGGCTTGACGTGGCCGTCTTCAAAGGAATAAGTGATTTGAGGCCATTGTTTGTCCGCTGGCTGTGGCTCGGGCTTCTGGGCTGTATCGGTCACCATAGCCTGCTTGCCTTTGTTGTCCCGGTTGTTGGAGGGGCTACCCCCATTGTCGTTGCTGGTGTTGGGACGCTTGCTCTTGTTCTCTCCCTCCGAGATATGCAACCCCAGTTGGCGAGCCTTCTTCAATCGTTCTTCAGCACTTGTAGTACTGATGATAAAAGCCTTCCAGTCCTTGAACTGACTTTCACCCATCCAGAGACTAATTGTTGGAAGTAGTCTCTTTTGGCAAATTTCAATCAAAGAAGAGTCCGGGTTGCCAGATGGTAACTTCATTGCGGTTTGACAAAACCGCTCAATATAATTTCTCGTCAGTTCTTTCTCTCCTTGAACGACGTCTATGAGGGTAGACATCGTCACGTCCTGTCCTACCTCATAGAACCTCTCCAAGAACAAGCGTTTGAAGCCAGCGAAGGAGTGGATGAAATTGTCTGGCAGGTTGCGGTACCAATCGAAGGCGACTCCTTCCAATGCCCCAATGAATAACCGTGTGAGGATAGCATCATCATGGGGCAGATGGTCGGTAGTGACCTCAAAGTAAGTGATGTATCGACTTGCTGAAGTCTTGCCATCATATGGGTTGATATTGAACGGCTTATATCTTGGCGGAAAGGGAACATCCCTCCTTTCAGCAGGATATGGTTGCCGTATTCTGAGGTCTTGAGAGTTTTCTCGGGCGTGGGACATTGCTCGGAGCTCCTGAACCTCTCTTCTTACTTCTCGGGCCTCATCTGTCGCGGTAGGGGCCGTTATCTCGGGAGGATTATTGCCCTGGTTTGGCACCGCTGAATTTGAATCTACGTTGATTGCGGGACCCGTGCTTGTCTGGCCAGGTGTCACTCCCTGCAGAGTAGGAAGTGCCGTTTTGATCTCGTCTACAGACTTGACCAAGGCATGCAATATAGCCTCCAACGTGTCGATGTACTGGTGATCGCTGGAGCCGCCTTGATTGCTGTCCGTCATGAATACCGTCTTCATATGAGGAGTGACGGAGGGAGTGGTGGAGGATGTACCCTCCGAGTCGTACCCATGCGTTGAGAAATCATCTGGATATGTGGGGATGTTCTCTTCAGGTTCGGACTCGGAAGGAACACTACCCCCAGCTTCGGAGCTTGCTTCGTCTAGAGAATCATGGATGTCCTCGGGGACATCAGCATCTGTTGTACCCGATGGAAGGGTTGTTTCTCGGGGTTCGTCCCCTTGAAATATTGGATTATTGTGGACGTTCGGAGGAGTACTACCCCCAGCTCCTACGACCCTCAGGGTCGGGGACGATGAGCCTCATGTTGCAGCAGATTTTGTCTTCGAACGGGTGTGTTGGTATACTCCGGTGGAGGGTAACCGTTTAGCCGACAACTTCTTAGCTGTAGTGGCTGATATCTTTGGACTGGAGATGCTTGTCTTCTTTCCTCTCCCCTCGACGGGGACCTTCTGAGCGGAATTGCAGGAGACAACAGGAGGTGCCTCATCTTCTGAGTTCGGGTGCTGTAGTCTGTGGAAGACGGACGGACGATCTTCCGTCACTACTGCATTGTTGCAGCAGCAGTTGACGATGATCTAGGTGCAGTGACGTCCATGTGAGGTTTCTTTGCACGCCGAGGCCCCTTCTCTTTCCTTGCGCTTATGGAGGATCGCCTCCCGCAGGTCAGAGGGACCACTCTGTCTGTTCGCCGTCGGGGATTGGACTAGAGCGGTTCTGTACAACTTCCCATCAGAGGCCCGTGTGATAATCAGCGGGACGCCCTGATAGTCAGAGGTTGGGGCAGCTGTCTGGGCTTGATGAGCCTGCGCTGCCCTAGACTTCTTCTTTCTAGCACTTGTGGGTGCATAATAGGAAGAGTCCAAGTTGGACATCACAGAGTCTGGTTTTTCATCCAGAGAGTCATCAGGGTTCGGACCGTACGAGAGACGGTCGAAAACTGATCGAGAGGAGCATAGGGCAGATGCTATGTGGCTGGGAGTGGGAACCGTGCAGGCTGTATGCATGCGGTTGTCTCCTGTTGTCGGACGAGTTCTTATGCGGCTAGGGGTCACGACCGTGCAGGCTGGCCGCATGCGGTTGGCATCTGTGGCCGCATGGGTTTTCTGCAAACGATTGACTTTACTGGCCGCATGAGTCTCATCCATGCTGTCGGGAACTGTAGTCGCATAAGTTATGCGGCTGACAGAAGTAGCCGCATGAGTTTTCTTCATGCGGTTGGCGGTTGTAGCCGCATGGGCTTTCTCCTTACGGCTAATGCTCTTCTGCGGTTCGGTCCGCGTAGAGTCCCTCTTTGTCCCTGCAAGTCCAGCATCATAATGTTTTCTTCTGCCGGACTTGGGGACAGCCGAGTTGTCCACAATCTGAAGTGGGACCGCAGGAGAATCCTTCTCGCCGTCTTGAGCAGCAGAGGGCATCCCAACGAGGGCTTGAGGAGAAGCAAATGACTTCGGTCTCCATTCTTTGCGGGCCTTCGTGGTGCGGGTGCGCTTCTGGGCCGGGCCAGCGCTGCCTTCAGAGAGCATCTCTTCGAACGCCTGTTGGTCGAAGCGGACGACCATCTTTTTTTGTGTGGAGCCAAGTTTGGCTGCATCTGATTGCGTCACCAACTCCTCAGCCGTGGAGAAGTTAGTCCCCAGCAGAGTCGCCATCGTGTTTGCCATTGATTGTAAAAGAACAGAACAATTATCGGAGGACTGAACTTAGACTCACAATACAAACTCGCTCGTACAAAGAAAGCCTAGGGACGAAAACCTCGGTACAGCAGACTAAGTACGATTGTTTATTTTTGATTCTGGGGGGTGACGATAGAGGCTCGGGAAAGCGACGGCCGCTCTGCCTTACTCCTTGGACGATCAGTATGTAGCCTTGGCTCGGGGAAGATCTGCTCGACGTTGAAGAAACGCTCTTCTTGCTCTCCTCGGATTGCTCTCCTGGCTTCTCTCTCTCTGTGATTATCAAGAAGAAAGGGGGAGCTCTCTCTGTGTAGATCTCTCTCTTCTTCTTTTTTTATTCTTTTGTTGCCGACCTCTCCTCTCTTCTTTTTTTTTCTCAAGAGAATGATGCTGGCTATTTATAAGAGTGGAAGGGTGATCATTAGGGTTTGCTAATGATTATCTATTTGAAATGTCGGCGCTCCTTCATTCTATCTGAACCCTTGATCCTGATTACAGTGAATCTCGGCCATTAACGCGGATAGCATCGTATCTCATGAGCAATTAATGCTAGCTGCTTTAAATCCTCGTGATTGATTATGCCAATGTCTGATTGCTCGCCACGTGTCCCATTAGCTTGATGATAAATGATATGTCCTGATCTCAGTAATTATGACGATAATGTCAAATATATTTGTTGAGATTCGGTTAAATCTCTTATTGATCCCATGCCACGTGTCTTAATTGTGAGTCCTGTCAGAGCAGCATAGGATTGACTATCCTCGAACCGCAGAGAGATACTCTTTGTAAGCCGCATAGGACGATGCTTCATCGAGCTGCATATGCGTAATCTTTGTGAACCGCATGAGCTGGTGTTGTATTGGACCGCAGGGAATGTGTTCCCAGGGAGCCGCATGAGCTAGTGTTGTATTGGGCCGCAGGGAACGTGTTCCCAGGGAGCCGCATGAGCTAGTGTTGTATTGGGCCACAGGGAACGTGTTCCCAGGGAGCCGCATGAGCTAGCGTTGTATCGAACCGCATGGAACGGGTTCTCAGGGAGCCGCATATGACTGATTGCCACGTGGCAATCTGGGACTTCTGACGGATTTGGTTAGAGATTTTCTTCTTTTCCCGAGGAGTCAGTCATTATGGCAAGGCCATTATGAAACTTTATGTCAGGGCCGCCACAGTGAATCGTGCTGGAACAATAAATGAGGCCACTCCTCAAACGACCAGCTGTAGGGAAAGATCACACATGGCGTCCATCGAGCCGCATATGCCTTGCTGAACCGCATACGCTCCCGAGCCGCATGCGATTGAGAGTCTTCATTGAACCGCATAGGGCCGCTCCTGGGTGGGCCGCATAAGATTCTTACTCAGAGCCGCATGGATCATTATTATAATATTTTTCATGCTTCTACACTCCCCAAGGCGATCCACTAGCACGAATGAATCCATTGGTTCTGAGTTCTTCAATCATCTTGTACAATATCTCCAACTATGACGGCGCCATCCTGTAGACTCTCTCTGACACTGGGGCTGTCCCGGGAATCAACTCTATAGTGAACTCGATCTCCCGCTCCGGAGGCATACCTGGAAGTTCTTCTGGGAAGACATCTGGAAACTCCTCGACTATCATGGGCAACTGAACTGCTGCTACTGCCATCCGCAATACTGGAGGAGATGACTCAACTTCGCCTCGGAAGAAAGAAAACTCCGGCTCGCCTGGAATGCTAAAAACAACCCTGCCAATGTGGCAGTCTATCCTAGCATACTGGTTCCTCAACCAATCCATCCCTAAGACCACATCATAATCGGCCATCGGGAACTCTATCAATCTAGCGGGGAACTCCCTACCGCTAACTACGATCCGACACGAGAAAAACACTCTATCTACTCCCACAAGTCCGTTACCAGTAAGTATATTAAGCCTTACTGATAATGACTCGGGCTCCAATCCTATCCGTATCGCGAATCGTGCAGACATAAATGAATGCGATGCACCAGAATCAAATAAAGCTGAAGCTGGAAAGGAGTTGACGAGAATAGTACCTGCCACTACCTCTCCTGGTGCCAATCCTTCCTCCACGGTCATCACCATAGCCTGACCGTGCCCTCGGGGTGCTGGTCCCCTCTGCTGAAATCCTCGCTGCCTGTTCTGACTCTGGGCCTGGACTTGTGCATACTGCTGGGGGTTCTGCTGCTGGAACACTTGGGTCTGAGGCGGCAAGGGCCTCGGCAATGGATACTGCTGCTGCTGGACCGGAGCTGGTCCTCTCACCGAAGAGCTAGAAAGGTTGGACGATGATAAACCACCCCTATTCGGGCAGGATCCAACCCTATGGTCTGGTGCTCCACAAGCCAGACATAATCCCTGTGCCCTACGACATTCTGCCACCACATGGCCTGGCTTTCCACAATGAGAACAACCCACTACGGAAGATTGCTTCTACTTCTGCTGCTGAGGGTGCGTCGGAGTTGAATGCTGAACCGACATCACTGAGGCCGCTCACCTCGGAGCTCCAATAGTCAAGGACCTGGCTGTCGGGGCCGGTGCTAAAGACTGATTCATCTGGCCGTGAGATCTCTTTCGACCTCCGGCCCTATCCACAATCCTCTGGGAGGTATACTCATGCCTCCGGGCTGCTCTCAAGACTGCATCAAAAGTCTGATGCTCAAACTGCTCAACCGCCAACAAGATCTCCAGGTGAAGTCCCTGCTGGAATCGCTGGGCTCTATCATACTCGGTTGCCACCAAAGTGGGAGCAAACCGACTGAGTCTGGAAAACTCGGCCGCATATCCGTCGACCGTCCTGACCATCTGCTTCAGATTGGTAAACCTCATCTGCAGATCATACCGAGCCACGGCATCGAAATACTTGGTCTGGAATCTCTCTCTGAATACTGCCCAAGCAATGGGTGCTACTAATCCAACAGCCTGCGCTGTCCACCAGCTGCGGGCAAGATCTAACAACTGCAGGCGCACAACGGCCACCTTCTCGTTCTCTGGGGTCCTGGCTGCTTCTAGAATCACCTCTGTGTCCTGAAGCCATGCATCTGCTGCGATAGCATCTTCACTACCGTCGAAGAATGGAGGGTTCAAGCGCTTGAAGCTGTTGGCCGCACTGTTACCCTGATGACCACCCCGGGTCAAAGCATCCGTCACTGCCTGTTCCAAGGCATCTCCACGATGATCTTGAGAAGCTATCAAGGTCCTGACGAGTCCTACCAAAGTGCCGTCATCATGTTCTACAGGTGGAACTGGCTGGACTGGTGGCTCTCCGCCAGAAGGCACGACTCTAGAGGCTACTCCGGAATGCTGGGCTTGATCTCCAGGTTGCTGCTGGTCCGCGGGAGGTGCTCCGCCTTGCTGGTCGGTAGGACCACGAACAATGCCACTGAAGAAGACGACATAGGAAACAATAAGGAAGGACCAGGACAGATCAACGATACAAGCATATGATCAGGACAAGAATTCAGGAATTCAGAGGATACGAGCAGAGATCAAGGACGAATACTGATTGAGACATCTATTCGGTAAACCCTCACATATCTTGATTTACAAGACCTGCATGGGCTACCACTTAAACCATGTCATGCCCCAGAACCAGAATACTGGAGAGCGGGGGCAGACATAGCCAGCTACGTATATGAAATGGAATCCATCTCGCTATACGGTCACGGCTGTCTAGATACATGAGGGTTTATCTACAAGCCAACAGTCTCTTAAGGTCATGAACAAGCCTAGTGTCTCAATCACAAGCAAGTAAGTAAAAGTTACAAGATGTATGATCATTAAATATACAATAATAAGGCGTCCCAAATATTACATATTCAGCTGATCATGAAGCTAGTCGTTACAAAATGTCAGGACTAGCAATAGTTTAGTCATACATGATCAACCCTAGGATCTGTTAATCATGTTATAGCCCGTAGGCGGACAGTAAGTAAAAGTGCAATCGAGCTAAACAGGTGCTCGTCGGCTAAACGTTTCAAAAGAATAATTTTTACAATAGAGTAGGAGAGCCAAAAATAATCCACTCGTTGCCAGGATTCCTTCTAGTATTCACCATCTGGCAGGAAGGTCGGTAGATCCTCTGGAGCTGCTCCGAAATCTGGCCACACAAAACCAGCTGGGTCAGACCCCAGAAAGAGCAAGTGCCACAAAGGGGCTTCACTTAAGAGCTAAAACCAGCAATCAGCACAAGATATAAATAAAAGTAAGAACTGAAAATAACGAAATACACCAGGATGATATACGACGAGATAACCATGGAACTATTCAGATAACCAGGTTACAACCCGTAAACCAAACAAGGACCGGGGTTGTAACCCTTCGTCTGAACAGAACTTGGAATTCTCATAATTTATCGGTAAAATAAATACGAGCATTCTGGTCATTCAATAATCTGGAACAGGATCAGGGCAAGACTAGACTGGTTAGACTCCGTCCAATCACTTCACGGCCAAGAAAGAATTACGGCTTGATACTTTAACTAACTAGGGTTGTCACAAGCCTAATTACTAACAAGATGCAGTGAGATTATTCCACAGCCACAAGCCCTGCAGACCATCCAGGTTACCCGGGTTAAAAGATTAGAGTTGAATTCAGGTGGGTACATCGTCCAGGAAACGAATATACCCTTAGGTAGCTTGAAGGGTGCAACACATGACAGTGTGCTGGAAATGTGCCCTACTCGACGACAGGCTACAGATCCCAAGGCGTGCCCAGGTAACGGGATTGTCTGTAGCTGAGAAATCTCGTCATGACTAATGTATTAATCTAGTTATTAGCCTTATTCCATTTTAGTAGGTACTCCTGACCGTGGTACTCAGGAGTCCCTGTCCTAGACATGATATAAGACAGGACTGGATTATTTATACAAACACAATCGCCCACGGTGTCCAGATTAGTTATACAGGTCATGTCATGTCAGGTAGCCGTCGCAACAGCTATTCGAGATAATCATGCCAGGTTATCATGCCAAGTGTGCTTGTCAGGAGTGCGCCACGACGGGCCACTATCAGGTCATGCCAGGTTATCATGTCAGGAGTGCACCACTACGGGTCACTATCACGTCATGCTAAATTATCAATTCCAAACATATCAAGTAAATTCATGATTATCAAGTTCATGACAAAAGGCGTAAGGATATAAAATAGGCGTAAAATATCTAATAAAATATCAATAGACAGGGTATAGAAGAGCCAAGCTTAAGGAAAATAAAACCAAATCTGACACGCTGACATAAGGCCAAGTCAGCCAAAGGCCATACGCTCAGTGCAAAAGTCATACACTCAGGCCAAGCTACGCTCAGGTCAAGCCACGCTCAGGTCAAGCCACGCTCAGGTCAAGCCACGCTCAGGTCAAGCCACGCTCAGGTCAAGCGTATGCAAGTCATACGCTTCCAAAAGGCAGTGTATGGGGACTATACGACACCTTGTCAAGCAAGCGAGCATATGCGAGTCATACGCTCCCAAAAGGCAGCGTATGGGGTCCATACGACTCCTTGTCAAGCAAGCGAGCGTATGCGAGTCATACGCTCCCAAAAGGTAGCGTATGGGGTCCATACGACTCCTTGTCAAGCAAGCGAGCGTATGTGAGTCATATGCTCCCAAAAGGCAGCATATGGGGTCCATACGACTCCTTGTCAAGCAAGCGAGCGTATACGAGTTATACGCTCCCAAAAGGCAGCGTATTGGGTCCATACGACTCCTTATCAAGCAAGCGAGCGTATGCGAGTCATACGCTCCCAAAAGGCAGCGTATGGGGACTGCGCTGTGCTAAAGAGCGCGCGCAACTCAGTGGCACAAGCAAAAAAGCTCGTGCACTGCTCACTGTCTTCTCCAAATCAACAGAAACTCCATGGTTGAACCCAAAGCTTCAAAAGTCCATAACTTGGTCAAAATAAGTCCAAATCCAACTTTTCAAAAGTCAAAATTGGGTAGAATAAAATTCTCTACAACATGGAACCATCAAAACTTGAAAACAAAGAAGTTTAATAGATCAAAACCACCAAAATCCGAAAATAACTAATTTCTAGATCTACAAAAATTAAAGCTTCAAAATAGAAAATGACAAGTTCTAATGTGTCTTAGAAACATGAAGAGAAGCTAATAGAACAATAAAAACAGGCTCTCTTGTGGAAGCAAGTTGTACTTGCCTAGACCTCTCTTTTTTCTCTTTGGTAGGTGAAGGGAGTAAATGAGGAAGAAGAAGGTGAATAATGAAGAGAGAGAATGAAGAGGGCTAATAAATACAAATGGTGGTGGTAGGTAGGGGGTTCACCTTGGGTTCATCATGAACCCAATCAAAACCAAGCCAAGCCGAACCAACCAACCCGAACCAACCAACCCGAACCAGGAATAAACCAAGCCAAGCCATGAAGAAACTAAACAAGGAATCATGCAATACAAGAATAAATACGTACACGTATTCCAGAAATACGTAATACGAACCACAGGCATTACAGATAGTGGCCCGTCGTGGCGCACTCTTGACATGATAGACCTGGCATGATATTTCTTGAAATGCTGTTGCGATGGCTACACGATATGACAAGATTGAATAGCTTGGACACCGTGGACAATTATGCTTGCACAAATAAACCCATCTTGTCTTGTATCATGTCTAGGACGGGGATCCCTGAGTACCACGGTCAGGGGCACCCACTGAAATCGATTAAGGCTAATCACTAGAATAATCCAGTAGTCATGAAGAGATTTTTCCAGCTATAGGCAATTCCGTTATCTGGGCGTCCCACTTGGGATCTGTAGCCTGCCGTCGAGTAGGGCACATTTCCAGCACACTGTCATGTGTTGTACCCTCTATGTCACCTAAGGGTACATGCATTTCCTGGACGATGTACCCACTTGAATTCAACTTTAATTGCGTCCGGATAGCCTGGATGGTCTGCAGGGCTTATGGCTGTGAAATAATCTCGCTGCATCTTGTTAGTAATTAGGCTTGTGATAACCCTAGTTAGTTAAAGTATCAAGCCGTACTTATTGCTTGGCCGTGAAATGTTGGATGAAGTTCAATCAGTCTTGTCTTGATCCTGTACAAGATGGTTACATGTCCTGAATCCTTATTTTATCTTGCCGATAAATGGTGGGAAAATCCAAGTTCTGTTCAGACGAAGGGTTACAACCCCGGTCCTTGTTTGGTTTACGGGTTGTAACCTGGCTATCTGAATAGTCCCATGGTTATCCCATCGTATATCACCAGTCCTGTTTTTCTTTAATTATTGTCTTATTATATATTATTACTCTTGTGCTGATTGCTGGTTCTAGTTCCTAAGTGAAGCCTCCTTTGTGGCACTTGCTCTTTCTGGGGTCTGACCCAGCTGGTTTTGTATGGCCAGATACCAGAGCAGCTCCAGAGGATCTACCGAATCTCCAGCCACATGGTGACCACTAGACGGAATCCTGGCAACGAGTGGGTTATTTTTGGCTCTCCCACTTTATTGTAAAATTATTCTTTTGAGGTGTTTAGCCGCCGAGCCAGTGTTAGCTCGTGTACATTTTTACTTACTGTCTGCCTACGGGCTGTAACATGATTGGCAACCTAGGGTTGATCATGTATGACTGAAACTCTTGCTAGTCCCTACATTTTGTAACGACTAGCTTCATGATCAGCTGAATATGTAATATTTGGGACGCCTTACTATTGTATATTTGGTGATCTTACATCTTGTAACTCTATTTACTTGCTTGTGATTGAGACACTAGACTTGTTATTGACCATAGGAGACTGTTGGCTTATAGATAAACCCTCATATATCTAGACAGCCGTGACCATATAGTGGAGTGGATTCCATTTCATTATATATAGCTGGCTATGTCTGCCCCCGCTCTCCAGTATTCTGGTTCTGGGGCGTGACATGGTTTAAGTGGTGGCCCATGCAGGTCTTGTAAATCAAGATATGTGAGGGTTTACCGAATAGATGTCTCAATCAGTACTCGCCCTTGATCTTTGCTCGTATCCTCTTGATTCCTAAAATTCTTGTCCTGATCACATGCTTGTAATCGTTGATCTGTCCTGATCCTTCCTTATTGTTCCCATGTCGTCTTCTTCAGCGGCATTGAACCTGGACCTGCCGATCAGCAAGGCGGATCACCTCCCGTGGACCAGCAGCAACCAGAAGATCAGGCCCAGCACTCAGGAGCAGCCTCCCGAGTCGTACCTACTGGAGGAGAGCCGCCAGTTCAGCTAGTCCAGCCTGCAGAGCCCGATGATGGCACTTTGGTAGGTCTCATCAGATCATTGTTGGCTTCCCAAGATCGCCGAGGAGATGCCTTACAACAGGCAGTAGTAGATGCTCTGAACAGAGGTGGAGATCATGGAAACCGTGCAGCAAACAGTTTCAAGCGACTGAACCCTCCATTCTTCAACGGCAGCGAAGATGCTATTGCTGCTGATGCATGGCTCCAGGATACAGAAGTGGTTCTAGAGGCAGCCAAGACCCCGGAAGATGAGAAGGTGGCCGTGGTGCGTCTATAGTTATTGGATCTTGCCTGCAGCTGGTGGGTAGCACAGGCCGTAGGATTAGTGGCCCTTATTCTATGGGCACTATTCAGAGAGAGATTCCAGACTAAGTACTTTGATGCGGTGGCTCGGTATGATCTTCAGACCAAGTTTACCAATCTGAAGCAAGGAGGCAGAATGGTCGACGGATATGCGGCCGAGTTCTCCAGGCTTAGTCGATTTTCTCCCACCTTGGTGGCGACCGAGTTTGACAGAGCCCAGCGGTTCCAGCATGGGCTCTACCTTGAGATTTTGTTGGCAGTGGAACAGTTTGAGCATCAGACTTTTGATGCAGTGTTGAGGGCAGCTAGGAGGCACGAGTATACCTCCCACAGGATCGTGGACAGGACCGGAGGTCGGAAGCGATCTCACGGCCAGATGACCCAGTCAACAGCACCAGCCCCGGCAGTCAGGGCTTTGACAATTGGAACTCAGAGGCAGGCAGCCTCAGTGACGTCGGTCACGTCCCCTCAGCAACAGAAGCAGAAGCAGTCTTCCACAATGGGCTGCACTCATTGTGGGAAGCCAGAACACATTGTTTCGGAGTGTCGCAGAGCGCAGGGTTTGTGTTTGGCTTGTGGAGAACCGGACCACAAGATAGGATCCTGTCCGAATAGGGCCAGTTCGTCATCGGCCCAGACTAGTCCTTCGGTAAGGGGACCAGCCCCAGTCCAGCAGCAGCAGCAGTATCCATTGCCGAGGCCATTGCCGCCTCAGGCCCAAGTGTACCAGCAGCAGTACCAGCCTCCGAGGCTATTGCCGCCTCAGGCCCTAGCCTTCCAGCTACAAAGACCCCAGCAGTATACCCAGGTCCAAGCTCAGATCCAAAACCGGCAGAGAGGTTCCTAGCAGGATATCTTCCCTCTTTCTCGTGCCTTCGATTTCCTTGCTTACATACATGATTGCATGATTGATTGCTTAGTATAGCTTGTCCTTGCCACTCTAGCCTCTTGATTAAATTCCGAGGACGGAATTCTTTCAAGGTGGGTAGAGTTGTAATGCCCGTGGTTCATATTACGTATTGGGAATACGTGTACGTATTTCGGACTCGTATTTTTGGTTTGTCATAATTAGTTAGCCTTGGATTTTTATTTTTGCATGTTGCATTAGCATGGTTCATCATGGCATTGCTGTAAGCCCCTGATTTTAGGGCTTATTTTTTTCAAATTATATAAATCAATTATTTTGAATAAATATTATTATTTGATTATTATTTAATTTAATGCTCTTTACCGTGACTTGGAATTCTAGAGCATCAGGGATGCCAGTCTCTGGAAACTTCCTTCTTGGAGTTTGTAGTAGACGAGATTATCTTCACAGTAATATTTCGTGTCCCACTCGAACTTGTTCTCTTGTACTCTTTTTGCTTCGCACAAGTTCGGGTCAATTTAGACCATTTTAATTATTAATTGAATTCCCACTCTTTTTCTTGATCATCATATGCGCGTTACCATGACTTTTAATTTAGGAGCACCAGACTAGTCATTTTCTCGAAACCAACTTGTCATGCCTGATCTACTTGAGACGCTCTTCGCCCATGACCTTCGTGTCCCACTCAGACACACCCTCTTGTGCTCCATTTCCTTCGCACAGCTTTCGGTTCAATTTAGGCCAATTAATTATCTGCCGTAAAACCTGATTTAAATTCCAATTTAATTTCGGGACCCGACATCGACCCAACCTAGTCGACCCCAAATATGGACATGGCCCACACGAAGCCTACTACCCGCCTGACATTTGTTTCCCATTTATTTGAGCCCCCACATGTTATTTATTTGCCCATGATTATAAACACCCATTTTAATTCGAATATTGCCTCCTGTCCGATTTTGGCCCGACCCGGCTCGACCGAACCCGAACCCAAGCTCCATATTGTTTTCTCGTGACGCCCAATTACCCCACAAGATTTTCCTATTTTAAAAATATTTCTTTCTCTCTCTACTTATTAAATATCTACAAATATCTCATTATATATATATACATATATATATGATATCTCTCTCCCATTAAAACACAACACACCTCACCCCAACTCACCATGCCAGCACACACACCCCCCCATGTGGCCGACCTATTCTCTCTCTCTCTCTAAATATCTTCTAATATCTCTCTCTCTCTCTCCTTCTTTATATATAATATATATACACATATATATATATTATATAATCTCTCTCTCTCTCTCCTTTTCCAATCCCACACAAGCAAACCCCTTCCCCCCCATGCTGTACGAGCACAGCAGCTAGCCCCCCTATTCCTTCTTCATTCATTCATTTTTTTCTTCCTTCTTCCTTCTTTCTTCCTTGCTCTTTAAGAGAGCAACACCATCACCATGAATCACCACCATCACCATTATCATTATCATTACCACCACCATCTTCAACCAACACCACCACTCCCGTGCGCCACCGCGGCCACCCCCGCCGTGCCTCCGCCGTCGTCGGGCTGCGCCGCTCGCCGCCGTCGCACCCCCGTGCGGACAGCAACAACGAGCAGCAGCTGCATGCAAGCGCAGCAACACAGCAGCAGCAGTGGCTCGCGCGGCAGCAGCCATTGCCGGTCGGCCGTACGCCGTCGCGGTCGCCGCACCGCCGGCGAGCCCCCCCATGGTCGTGCGACCCCGGGCGCACCTCCCTGGACGGCCACCGTTCTTCGGGATGCGCCGTCGAGGCGATTCGTGCATTTTTCACGAAATTCCATCGACGCGCGCGCGCGCGAAGTCCAGAATTGGCGCCTCGTCGCAGCGACTTCGCGCAGATTTTTCGGATAATCCGACCGTTGGATCGGCGATTTCTTCACTCCATCTCAATTTCGGTATATCCACCTTCACTCCTCTCAAATTTCATCCGTTAATTTCGTCGTTTGATACATCAAAACCGGCCACCAAGTTGACGTTTTAATTGAACTATTTTTGGACAGTTTTGCGATGCCAACTTCACGGGTTCGTATCTTCATCGTCGCAGCTCCGTTTTGTGTGCCACCAGTTCTGGTGCACAGCTGGTATAACCCTCTTCCTACCCCCTTTAGATTTCATTTCGGTTTGAGCTTGTTAGGTCGGTCGAATTCGACGCCAAAGTTGGCCGTTCGAATTCTTAGTGTTGCACTTGTAAAATTCCATTTTTGAACCCGGGACTCCGGATTCAATTTCTGACACCACCAGTAGACTCGTGGCGTCGTTCTGGCCTGTTTTCATATAAAGTTTGCTTGATTTGGAGAACGTGGGCCCTGGCACGCATTTCGGGGCAAAGCGGATCCCACTTTCTGAGTCAACGGGTCAATTTGAGATCGGCTCATCGGAATCCAATTCCGGATATACCGTTGAGTTCGTATCGTCATTCTAGACTCGTTGACATATAATTTGCTGAGTTTGGAAGACATTGACTCCGACACGCTTTTCCGTGCAAATCGGATTTCAATGTCCCGGTCAACGGACCAATTTGAGATCGGGTCAACAGAATCCAATTCTGGATATACCGTTGGATTCGTATCATCATTCTGGATTCGTGAACATATAATTTGTTAGCTTTTGTGCACTTTTATTTTGGCACATTTTTCGGTGCAAAGTGTGTCCAACGGCGGACATCATTTTGGCCCGAAATTACCGTTTTGCCTCTGTGTCCAAATTGGACTTTTGGACAGGCTATTCTAGCTGATTTGACCATTCTGGACACGTTGGTGATATTTATTTTATCATCCGACAACATCTGTAGATTTTTACCCTATTATTATAATCCTTCTCCTTTTGTGGTATTTAAGATCCATCGATTCCAGTGATTTCACAACCACTGAAATTGAATGTGTTGACCCTGTAGATGTTGTGGAGACTAGCTTTGACGCAGTTGACCATAGTTGACTACTTTGACTGAACATCGAAGTAGAGTCAATATTTGACCTAGGTTAGACTAGTTTTGACCTTGGTTGACCACAGTTGACTATTTTGACCAAAAGTCAACCGAAAGTCAACTGTAGCCTAAGATTGACCAGAACTCGACCAGAGTTGACCAGTTGAGCCAAAGTCAACTGTTAGTCAACGTTAGTCAAGTTTGACCTAGAGTTGACCTAGAATTGACCAGAGTTGACCAGTTGACCAGAAGTCAACTGTAACTCAACCCTTGACTTAGATTGACCTAGTTTGACTTGCTTTGACTTGCCTTGACCTAGTTAACTTAGTATGAGTTGATTTTACTTCCAAACCCTTATATTGATACAGTATTTCCACCTATAGGTCCTCGAGGCACTGTTCTTGGACCCGTTGACATATTCTACCAGATCACAGGCGAGTACATTCTCTGATAATATTTCTGTTTTATGATATCGTCTATGTTTCTTGTATCTAGTGTAGATATCCTTGTTCTCTTGACACATTATTCACACGGATTGGTATTTTTCTGGATCCCGTCATGAGATGTTATTCCTCGCTTTCCTTGGTATATCATGTGCAAGTCTTTCTTGTTCCTTGTGCATTATATAGACATGATTCCTGCGAAGGCTAGCTACCCTCTCGGAGAATCGCATGTCATAATGTGTCATGGTTGGATCCATTATACTAGTCGGGGACGGGGAGTATTAGTGTAGATGTGTGGTCATTATCCACCTTGTTATTCTTGTAGACCTTATGAGTGTTAATCATACACCTCACGTATGATTAACCAGGCCAGTAGACCTTGTGCAAGACCCAAGCCGGCCACATGTTGAAACTAGTACTCACACACTTAGGTAGATGATTCTTGATTCTTGTACATGCCATGATCAGTTTTACTTGCCTTGTTCTAGCTCTAGATTACAGTATACCTTGCCATGATACTCACATGTACATTTCATGATTTCTTGTATATTCTCTCTATTTACTGCTACATTTTCAATATCGTCTAATTAGAACTGTTATTTGAGATTTGTGCTCGTTCCATCCTGACTGGATATGTTGACAAAATTTTAGGAGTAGTTGTGCCCTCAGTTTTGGACTTCATGATGTTGCTAGCTGAGGTGGATCTCACTATTCTTCTATGTGAGTTGCCTGGTAGTTATCCTTAGTTAGTCTTGTTGTTCCTTCTTTATTTCATGTCTTATGATCGTTGTAGATTCTAGTTGTTCTGGTAATATTGTTATTATTTCTTGTCTTATCTTCCTTAGTTTTTTGTGATGTGACATGAGTACATTTCTAGTTATGGATCTTTAGATATTGTAGTTAGTATAGTATACTTGACAGCGTTCTACCGCCGATACCGCGGCATAGGCTGGGCGTGGCCTACGTATTCGTACCCGTATATCCGGGTGCGGGTCGTGACAATTGCATTGGCTTGGTTTGGTTCGGTTTAGTGGGTTTGGCTTGGTTTGGTTTTATGTGGAGAACCACTCCCACCTACCACCACTCCTACCATAAATATCTATCCCACTCTCTCTCTTCCATTATTACTCATTACTCATTCTTCTTCTCCATCTTTACTTCTCCACCTACCAGGAAAGAGGGAGAGCTTAGGCAAGTGCATCTTGCTTCATGGAGGAACCCTATTTTATTTTTCCATTATCTTTCTCATGTGTTTCTAAACCACTTTAGTACTTGGCATTTTTCATTTCCATGGTTAAATTTTTGTAGATCTAGCCTTGTGATATTTTCGATTTTCAAGATTTTTGATTCATCAAACTTGCATATTTTTGCTAGTTGATGGTTCCATGTTGTAGGAAATTTCGTTCTACCCCATTTTGACCTATGGAAGTCCAAATTTGGACTCCTGTGGGAAATTGGGTGGTGTGGAGAAGCCATGGTATTTTTTCCATGAACTTCTTCTCAGTTGGCCACAATTATTACTAGCTTGCATTTTGGCTGCATGAATCATGCTTAGCCGCATGGGCATGGCAGCATTATTTGCTTCCTGACATGATAGCATTTATTAGCCATCATATTAATTTAGGTAGACCTATTAATAATTGCCACGTACAGCTTGCAATTGTAAGCACATAATGTAGTGGTGAGCCGTATGAATTTATTAATGGTTTGAGCCGTATGTACTTGTTGGCCTTAAATATTTTGGCCACTTGGAGAAGCTTTAGCCGCATGAATGGTGCCAAGGAAGCCCCAGCCGCATACATGCTTAAGCATTTATTAAATGCCTTGCCCAGCCGCATACGTTCCTAAAGCAATAAATGCAATGCTTGTTTCCATAATGCATCAATTCATTCTTAAAGCATTAGATAATGCTTTGCTTCAGAAGGGCAATAAATGCACTTTTGTTAACATATTAAATGCACTAAAGTAGCATTATAATAATGCTTTTCCTTGAATTGCATTTTTGAATGCATTTATTAAATGCCTTCCCTGGACAGAGTAGCCGCATATGAATGCAATTGAATGCATTTAATGCATTTAGGCCCTTACTATTTTATGTTTTATGCTTTAATGCTTGGATTAAAGCATCCTGAGAATGTAGCCGCATAAGAATGCATTTGAAATGCATTTAAGTCCTTACTATTTTGTATATTTTATGCCCTTCCTTGGAGAAGTCAGCCGCATGCATGTACATGTGATATATATTAAATATATTAATATATTGTTTATATATTATTTAATGCATATATTAAATGCATTGCCTGCGAGCATGCATGACTAGCCGCATGGCCAAGTCCACTTTTGGCCAATAGCCTTATTCCATTGCTGACCCTTAGACATTCAGTAGCCGCATGGCCTTGGCCATTTAATATTATTATTTGCATGGAATCTAAGGTGAGCCGCATAGGCTCCCTTCCCCCACTATCTAATGTCTTGGCCACGTGAACCATTAATTAGGTAGCTCACGTAAACCTTTTCTTATTGCATTAATTGTGGGGGGTCCCACTTAGCTTCCTTTAGTTGACTTGCTTGCTGAAGTGAGAGTTTGCATTTAGTGAGGGTCCCACTGTCTTTTGTCTTATTTGATTTTATGGCCTATTTATTGTTTCCTGGCCGCATGGGATCCCTCCCACTCTTGGCCGTATGCACAATTGCATGCTAGCCGTATATGGCTTGCTGGCCTTAAATGTTTGACTGATTTCATTTAAATAATTTCGGAGCCGCATGGGTGGCCTCCCACTCTCTTTGACCGTATATTTGTTCTCCCACTTTTGGACCGTATGGGTCCCACTTTGATTGTTTAAATATTTTAATTGCCTGAATTGTGGTCAAAATTTCTTCCCACTCCCAATATGAAAGTTGTAGAGTTTCTCCTTGGCTTCAAGAATATATATATATTATATTATATTATTATTTAATTGTGCAAGTTTCTCTCCTTCTTGATAATTGGCATGACTTGATAGTGACCCGCCGTGGTGCACTCCTGACAAGATAACTTGACCTGACAATTTGACATGATAACTTGACATGATAACTTGATAGTAAACTTGACATAATAGTGGCCCGTCGTGGCGCACTCTAGACATGATAGACCTGGCATGATATTTCTTGAAATGTTGTTGCGACGGCTACACGACATGACAAGATTGAATAGCTTGGACACCGTGGACAATTGTGCTTGTACAAATAAACCCGTCTTGTCTTACATCATGTCTAGGACGGGGATCCCTGAGTACCACGGTCAGGGGCACCCACTGAAATCGATTAAGGCTAATCACTAGAATAATCCAGTAGTCATGAAGAGATTTTTCCAGCTACAGGCAATCCCGTTATCTGGGCGCCCCACTTGGGATCTGTCGCCTGCCGTCGAGTAGGGCACATTTCCAGCACACTGTCATGTGTTGCACCCTCTAAGTCACCTAAGGGTACATACGTTTCCTGGACGATGTACCCACTTGAATTCAACTCTAATTGCGTCCGGATAACCTGGATGGTCTGCAGGGCTTGTGGCTGTGAAATAATCTCGCTGCATCTTGTTAGTAATTAGGCTTATGATAACCCTAGTTAGTTAAAGTATCAAGCCGTACTTATTGCTTTGCCGTGAAATGTTGGATGAAGTTCAATCAGACTTGTCTTGATCCTGTACAAGATGGTTACATGTCCTGAATCCTTATTTTATCTTGCCGATAAATGGTGGGAAAATCCAAGTTCTGTTCAGACGAAGGGTTACATCCCCGGTCCTTGTTTGGTTTACGGGTTGTAACCTAGCTATCTGAATAGTCCCATGGTTATCCCATCGTATATCACCAGTCCTGTTTTTCTTTAATTGTTGTCTTATTATATATTATTACTTTTGTGCTGATTGCTAGTTCTAGTTCCTAAGTGAAGCCTCCTTTATGGCACTTGCTCTTTCTGGGGTCTAACCCAGCTGGTTTTGTATGGCCAGATACCAGAGCAGCTCCAGAGGATCTACCGAATCTCCAGCCACATTGTGACCACTAGACGGAATCCTGGCAACGAGTGGGTTATTTTTGGCTCTTCCACTTTATTGTAAAATTATTCTTTTGAGGCGTTTAGCCGCCGAGCCAGTGTTAGCTCGTGTACATTTTTACTTACTGTCTGCCTACGGGCTGTAACATGATTGGCAACCTAGGGTTGATCATGTATGACTGAAACTCTTGCTAGTCCTCATATTTTGTAACGACTAGCTTCATGATCAGCTGAATATGTAATGTTTGGGACGCCTTACTATTGTATATTTGGTGATCTTACATCTTGTAACTCTATTTACTTGCTTGTGATTGAGACACTAGGCTTGTTATTGACCATAGGAGACTGTTGGCTTGTAGATAAACCCTCATATATATAGATAGCCGTGACCGTATAGTGGAGTGGATTCCATTTTATTATACGTAGCTGGCTATGTCTGCCTCCGCTCTCCAGTATTCTGGTTCTGGGACGTGACACCAGTAGCCAAGGGACCTCAGGGGAAGGCTTATAGTCTAGCTCTTGAGCCGGAGCCGGAGAAGGTTTCGGAAGGTTAGTTTTGACCGTAGCCTTAGTCATTTGTTGCATTGCTTGCTATGTTAGAAAATTGTAGGGTCTTCAATCCTTGTGAATTTCGAGGACGAAATTTTTCAAGGAGGGAAGACTTGTGAGCCCCTGTTTTTCAAAAATTTATTTAATTAGTGTTAATTAATTATTAATTTCATATTTAGCCTTAAAATATTTATTATGAGTTTTAGAAATTTTTTTAGAATTTTTAAATAATTTTTAAATGAGTTTTAAATACTAAAATACCTATTTGCAATTAATTAAAATGTTTTAATATCATTCTGTAATTTTTAGAATTGATTTTATATCAATCTGCAATTTATTAAATTGTTACAATAGCAGTTTACAATTAATAAATTGTTTTAAAATGCGGGGTACAATTTTTAATTGTAAACTATTGGGCGCAGGGCTATTTTGCAATTTCCCAAACTTTGACGGGGTTTTCTGCTAAAACCTAAACCTAACCCTAACCGACCACCGCCTCTGCGTGTCATTGTCTCCGGCGATCCGCACCTAAACCCTAACCCTAATCCTAATTTCTAGCCCTAATCCCACCGCCCTAGGGTTCTATAAATAGCCCCTGACCCCCCAGACCCTAACCCTAGACTCACCCGACCACCACAGCCCCCTACGCCGCCGCAATCAACCCATCTTCCCCGACGAGACTCGCCGGAGTTCGCCCTAACCTAGCCCGACGCCTACACGCCACTTCGACAGCCCCGACCACCACCATTCGACGCGCCTCTCTGAGACGATCGCAGCGCCACCATCCTCCGCCGACCCCGACGCGTCCTCCGTCCAGTCGCCGCCTCGAAAGCCCGCTCAACTTGGACACGTACGTGTCTTTTTGGCCCCCGTGTCCTATTGTGTCTCGATTTTACGTATGAGACACGCCAACACACGACGACTCTTTTGGTGAGTGTGGACACACCAAACTCGTGTCGTGCGTGTCGTAAATGACCCAGACACTTAGACTCCTGTGTCCCTAACTGTCAGGACACAGGATTGTTTTATTATATTTTTTTATGTATAATTACTTAAACCTAAATAAATGAAAACAGACCCTAACCCCTAACACAAGCTCGGGCTGACCCCCCTGGCCAGCCCAACCGAGTCTGAGAACTCGACCCAGTGGGCCGAGTTCGAGCCCCCCCTTTTGTGCTGTTGTTTCTTTTCCTTTTTCTTTTTCTTTTGTTTTTCTTTTTTTTTTTATTATTTATATATATATATATTTATATATATATATATATATATATACATGTATTTGTATATATATATATATATGTATTATTATATATACTGTATTATATATATATATATATATATATATATATATATATATATATATATATATATATATATATATATATATATACAAATATGGTATACATATATATAATAGTATATATATAATAATATATACATATGAACATATATATATGTATTTATGTATATATATGTATATATGTTCATATGTATATATATTATTATATATATACTATTATATATATGTATACCATATTTGTATATATATATATATATATATATATATATATATATATATATATATATATATATATATATATATATATATATATATATATATATATATATATATATATATGTATATTTAACATATGTATGTATATATCCATTATGTAAATATCTATATATTTATATGTATATATAAATATTGTTGTTATATATTTTATATATGTATTTCACTATACCTAGTGTAAATTATTATTATGAAAATATACTTGTCATATTTATATGACCACTATGTATAATTTTACCTTGTTAAAATATTAATATTTATTTACTTTTACCTCTTTGTATTTTGTGTATTTTAATTACTGCAACCATTTGGTGTCCAAGCCTGGCATGGGTTTTTGGGCTCAAATGTGTTTTCACACATTCAAGACCTTTACAAGTCATATTGGACTTGATTCATGGTCTTGGGTCCTGTATTTGAACTTTGGTTCAAATTATGTACATGGACAAAATACGCAGATAATTAATTATTTAAATTCAATTGTGTGTCATGTTGTTTTTGGACTTCTAAAAATACTTTAATTACTGTTAAAATTTTGGAAAAATAGTATTTTGATACTATGTTAATTTAGCTAATTTATCATAATTTTTATAGTATTTAGTTTACAGTTTTGCCACTGTTTTGGTATATGAAACCAGAACTCATTTTCTGTGTACTTAGGAAAACTGATTTTTATAAAGTACTTGTACTGGTTAATAAATTCCAAAAAAATTATAATAAATTTCTATAATTAACAAGGATCATTTTGGTACTTTATTTTATGTAGAATTAAGCTTTTTGTCTATCTCAAAAATTATTGGAACACAATGTTCATTTGATTTATTTATTGAATAATTACGACTTGCAGCTTTTTGTGTTATTTGAGTTATAGCCGTGTTGAACCTCACCCCTCACTAGTGTAAAGACCCTAGAAAGTTAGTTATAGTAGTGTGTCACCCCACATTGGTCTCCTATGCTAAAGTCATCATTTTGGCTAGGTGCCCAGTCATAAGTCGTGTTGCACCGATTAGTGTCATAGTATTTTAGCTTAGTGTAAAAACTAAGTTTATGTATTTATTTCTATAGTGACGAGTTACCAGACATCTATAGCACTTTTATCGCAGCTTGCTTTGCTAGAGGCAAGTACTTTCTACAAACTTTACATACTGCTATAACAATAAACTGTGATTTACCAACCATGTTAAATGCTGATCCTTGGGGTAGCAAGTTAGAACTTTGCATGTTGTATTACTTTCAGTCTTTACCATGTTTAGAATAGTTTTTCATATCTCTCACATGTTTAAACAACGGGTTAAGGGGAAACTGCTAGTCGTGTACGTGATCATGACCCCCTTCTCCGTATGTATTTACCGCGCACGGTAACATTTTATATGTAACTTTGTCGTAGGTTCTGATCTCGCGTTTGTGTATGGATATACACCGATGCCGTTCGTGCACGTATGTGCATGCCAGAAAATGATATGTACCGCTGTACATCCTATTCACCTATTGACTGATTCACGTACATACTACGGTTTTAAACTTTTAAACTATATGTTGTCATTTCTAAAAAGAACCAATTAAACCATGATATGCCATGATTCCAGTTTTACATTCCTGTTCATGCTTCGTATATTTAGTTTGCTAGAATCAGTACTTGCTCCCGTCCTGACAGGATAATGTTATAGGTATCCTTACTGAGGAGGAGTTACTCTGCGACTCATATTATGGAGATACTGCCGAGGACCCGGCTTTGCTTTACGAGGATGTTCATGCGAGAAAACTCGTCTAGTTTGCGTAGTTGCTTGGGATACTTAGTATAGTCATGTATTAGACTACGTATTTTGTAACTGGACATGTATCCAGTTTTATATTTCAGACTTGTACTTTGGACTTATTTCTATATGAGACGTCTTTTGTTTTTGGAGCATTTATGACTTTTATTCACTTATAGAACTGTTAGCACATTTAGTCTTATCTTGTTATCTCTAGAACAGCTTACTGTGTTTTATCTCAAACGCAGGCTGGACATGACTCGGCCCGACCGAACAATTTGGGTAGCGGGTCGTGACAACATCATAAGAAAAGAATTTTAACAACTGAGCCGTGAATTTCTATTTGTGTTAAGCCTGCCAGACCATTGTCACAAGAGTTCTAGGGTATGGGCTTAAGGGTTGCTAGTTTAAAGCAAGCTTCAAGAAATAAATTAGAGACTCACAACAAATTAGTTTCTTGAGAATAGATAGTCTCCTGGGTTAACATTTTGAATAAGGATAAAATCCTAATCATTCTCAAATTCAGATGACTAGAAGGTCCCAACAGCAGTTTGGGGGTCGAGGGGAGAACGAGTAACTCAAGGCAAGGTGCTAGTCACATGGCTGGCTGATGGTAGCTACATTTGTGTATACAACTATCATAGCCATGGGAATTACTCTGTATCTATCTGCCAATTACGAGCTTTCGTCTTTCCAAATCAGTGAAAGACTAAAACAATAAAGAGTTCAAGGAAGATGTTACTGAATACGATTTCGTGATTGAAAGACGAACATATAATTCAAGAGGAATTGTCAAAGCAGTCGCGGATAAGGTCATAGATACCTCGACATCTCAATCCATGTGGGATAATCAAAGAAAGAGCGAACCGAGTGCACTAAGGTTGATCAGACTGTAATACATCGATTCTGATTAGACAATATGTTAGTAGGCGTCCCCAATAAATATATGTCTTGAATCAAGCTCGATAAAAGAGTAAGCTTGCAAAACTAGGCTGTAATAGCAACGTTGGTCAAGATAGTCAAAATACAAGTATACAAGATTTTTGAGGCACAAGTAGTTCGAGTTTTGCGAGAATCAAAACCTTACCCGGTGTTCTTGTTTACCCATTCTTTCTGCTATCTTCTTGTCCATGAGGCCTTGGTCGACTAATGGATTATGACCTCTAAATTCTATATTCTAGGTAAACCTATTAGTGTCTGTCAATTAACTCGTCAATAGATCACAAGGACCACGGAATGCTAGGTCGGGAGACATGCTACCCAACTTACAGAACTTTCACTAGTAACACCTTGGAATCATAGGGGACATATAGGGCATTCTCCTATCCTCTATAGTATCCTAGACTTGTAATCATGTCTGAAGTTATTTCATCGAGTATTATGCCTCGCCCGTATACTCGGACGGTAGTAACCCTTGGTTTCGTAACTCAAGTATGATACAAACTCGACCATTTCTTAACTCTATCCAATATTGACTCGAGGGTAACTACGATCAAGGAGGACCACTAGCTATAGTTTTATCAATATTCTATAACCTATATTTTCTTAAACTAATTTCAACTCTAGGGGTCGTGCCTCGCCAGTGCGCTGCTGGCTGCAGTGAATCCATAGTCTCCATAATTCAAATAAATGGCGACAGTGCGCTGCTGTCATGCCATTATGAGTTAACTAACATTCCTTTAACTATATCTGTAAAAATTCCTGAGCTTCTAGAGATTCAAAATAAAGCGAAAGTATTTGTCCTATCAGCCATAACCCTTACAATAAAAGATTGAACATAGAGGAAATAACTGAAGGCAAAAAAAAATACAAACATTCTAGTATCTATTTCATGTGTATTCAAATCATGGGGGAAAACTTTGAATCGAAACTAACTCGAGGTTCGTATATGGATAACATAATCAGAAATTATATAAAATAATAATCCTTAGGGCAACTAGGAACTAAAATAGGCAATTTGGACTAAGATATGAGGATGATAGCTAAAGAGACAAGAGAAGGAATTGAATAATTTATCAAGGTTAGATCATTAATTCTATGAAGCCCTGTCTCACCAAGTGAATAACCTATCCACATTGGATCATATCGCCATATCCAGAGGTAATAGTGTACCTATGGGGATCTGACAACCTATTAAAATCAATAACCCTCATCTAAATTGCATGGCCTAGACTACCCATCGGTAAATTTTGTATAAGGGACTCCTAGTCCTAGTCATTCTCTTAAATTAAATTAATCCTAATTCGTGAATAAGCATTTTTTTGTCGCAGGCTCGCAATAGTACGACTAACTTAAGTACTACCACGAGTTCGCATGATTTACAAAAACAGACCTGCATGGGCTACCACAAAAACTTGTCATGACCCACAACCGTTTTTTTCGGATACGAGACGTGTCCAAGCCAGCCTATGCCGTAGTGTCGGTGGTAGAACGCTGTCACGGCCAAGGTGCTCAAAATCATAAATAATGCTCATTCACAAAATTAATTCAAACTTACAATATTCCCAAGTTTTACATTTGCAAAAAAAATATAAACTTGTACAAATATTGGAATGACTACAACTCAACTATCTAGCTATTCTCTAGGCTTTTGTCTGCTTAAGTACACCCGTATCTCCCAATGTTAAGTGAATCTACGACTAACCTAAAAAATATTGGTTTCTAGTCAGGAATGGAACGAGTACAATACATTGAATACAGTTTCAATAATTAAAAATGACTATAAAACAGAGGTTAGACATCAATTATATGTTTTTGAAAATAAACAGAAAGGACGAAAAATCAGTAGCAAATAAATAGATAAAAATACTTTCCCAACTGTTAGAAGTACCTTTGACATGTGATCAGTCTGGGATACTACACCGCGAGGTCTACAAGGTCTACTTGTACGAAAATAAACAATATCTACGAGGTCTATTTGCAGAAATTAAACAATGTCTACGAGGTCTACTTGCAGAAAATAAACAATATCTACGAGGTATACTTGTATAAAAATAAACAATGTCTACGAGGTCTACTTGCATGAAAATAAACAATGTCTACGAGGTCTACTGCACGAAAATAAATAATATCTACGATCGGATCACACATCCTTGGTACTTCTCATTCCCGACTTAATAATTTATAATAGAATATAAAATCACATAACCAATGGCCAATCAATAAAATATAGTGAAGATCAATATCGAAAAGTAGACAATAACTGTACTCGTATGTGGTCCTTTGCTGGTAAAACCGATAATCCAACTCACTCAGTGTGCCACAATAGTTAAAACCCGTACAACAGTTTTTGGATGCTAAAATAGACATTACCAATGTTCTCAGAATAGTCAAAATAGCTATAATTGCCTGTCCTTAAGTCCAATTCTGGATACAAGGGCAAAACAGTAATTTTGAGGTCAAAACGATGTCCGTCGTTGGATCCGCTTTGTAGCGAAAAGCGTGCTGTCATGACCCGCACCCAGAGTAAGGGCATGACTGCGTGACAGCGTCCCAGCCTACGCCGCAGAAACGGCGTAGAACGCTGTCTAGGTCTACTATCTAACAAAAATTATAATATCAAAACCTGTCGAGAACTTTCAACTCTGAATAGAGGACAAGCAATGAAAATATAATATACTCAATCACAAACTCTAAGAAATATAGATAATATAGAAAGATAAAGACAACAAGATATGAAATATCATCCTGAAAATCCAACACAGAATAATACAAGTCTAGTCACAGAGTCAACAATCTCAATACAATACTAAAATAATAACAAGTCAAAATGTAATCTAGAGACAAAGACCAGTACCAAACTAAACCAGCTAAGCTACTCTAAAGCCCCATCGGCTGGCGCTAACCCTTGCTGAACTAGGGTCTCCAAGTCTAGGCCAACTATGTCATGAGGACCGTAGTAGGGAGGACAATCCTCCTCGCCATAATCTGTAAAATTTTGTCAACATATCCAGTCAGGATAAAATGAGCACAAATCTCAAATAATAGTTCTAGTTAGACGATATTGAAAATGTAGCAGTAAATAGAGAGGATATACAAGGTAAAATAAGGTATACATGAATCATGGTAAGGTATATCAAGACTGTAACTGAATGTAAGAACAAGAAAATAGTATGTATCATGTACGAAAATCTGGAACTATATCTTTGTGAGTTTAGTATTAGTTTCAACATGTGATCGGCTTGAGTTATACAGGAGAAAAAGGGCCTGGCTAGTCATACGTGAAGTGTATGGCTAACACTCTCAGGGAACATGAATCACAGGAGGAAAAATGATCACATATCTACGCTAAGTACACCCATCCCCGACCAGTAAAGTGGATCCAGTAATGACATGTCATGGCATATGATTCTCCGAGGAGATAGCGAGCCTTCGCAGGAATCATGTCTATACAATACACAAGGAACAAGGAAAGACTTGCACATGATATACCAAGGAATACAAGGAATAACATCTCATGACAGAATTCAGACAAATACCAATCCGTGTGAACAATGTGACAAGAGAACAAGGATATCTACTCTAAATACAAGAAACATAGACGATATCATAAAACAGAAATACTATCAAAGAATGTACTCGCCTGAGATCCGATAGGAATATATCAACAGTATAATCTGGCTCAGAGTGAAGTCAGAGACCTATAGATGAGATATACATGAGTTTAATTAGGGTTTAACAGTATATGGCATAATTTCTAGTATATGTTATGCAATCTAGGTCAAACTCAGTCATACTAAGTCACACCAAGCCAAACTAAGTCACACTAGGTCAAACTAAGTTAAACAAGGTCAAACATGGTTAAACTAAGTCAATCTAGATTATACAAAGTCAATCTAAGTCATACTAGGCCTAACAAAGTCAAACTAGGTCAATCTAAGTCAAACCAAGTCAAACTAGGTTGATTTAAGTCAAAGGTTGACTTACAGTTGACTTTTGGTCAACTGGTCAACTCTGGTCAACCCTTGGTCAACTTGACTAACGTTGACTAACAGTTGACTTTGGGTCAACTGGTCAACTCTAGCCAAGTTCTAGTCATTTCTAGGATACGGTTGACTTTCGGTTGACTTTTGGTCAAAATAGTCAACTGTGGTCAACCGAGGTCAAAACTAGTCTAAGTCCACTATTCCTAACCACTACCAACCATAATATCATAATTACAACTATATCTTAAGGTATTAAACTCATATGTTAGGAAATAGGCATTATCTTAAATTACCCTTTCTTATCTTTCCAAGGTAATCTCATTACCTTAGCCTCCAACCCATACTCTACTCATCCTCCAATACTCCACTAAGGTGTTCTAACACTCTACCCTCGTATCTCGATACCACACCATGGTATCTTGACACTCAAACTTGGTATCTTGAAGTATCTCGATACCTTACCCTTCACATAGGATAAAATCCATACCTTAGCCTCTAACCAATACCCTTGCCTACTTTACCCTTACTCTACGTATCCTCCAATACCCTACCAAGATATTCTAACTCTTACCCTTGTATCTCGATACCATACTTTGGTATCTTGATACCTTACCCTCGTATCTTGAAGGTATCTTAATACCTTAAATAGGGTAAATTCCATTTACCCTACGATACCAACTTGGTATCCTACGATACCACTCAAATCTAACTCTAATATATATAGACTAACTTATCTATATCTAACCAACTATATCTATACAATCTAACTAAACATCTAACACTAACATAATACATGATAACTTACCTTACCTATTACCTTACTGTCACGCCCCAGAACCAGAACACTGGAGAGCGGGGGCAGACATAGCCAGCTACGTATAATGAAATGGAATCCATCTCATTATACGGTCATGGTTGTCTATATATATGAGGGTTTATCTACAATCCATCAGTCTCTTAAGGTCAATAACAAGCCTAGTGTCTCAATCACAAGCAAGTAAGTAGATGTTACAAGATGTAAGACCACCAAATATACAATAGTAAGACGTCCCAAACATTACATATTCAGCTGATCATGAAGCTAGTCGTTACAAAATGTGATGACTAGCAAGAGTTTTAGTCATACATGATCAACCCTAGGTTGCCAATCATGTCACAGCCCGTAGGCAGACAGTAAGTAAAATGTACACAAGCTAACACTTGCTCGGCGGCTAAACGCCTCAAAAGAATATTTTTACAATAAAGTGGGAGATCAAAAATAAACCCACTCGTTGCCCTGGTTACGTCTAGTCGCCACCATCGGGCTGGAAAGTCGGTAGATCCTCTGGAGCTGCTCCGAAATCTGGCCATACAAAATCAGCTGGGTCAAACCCCAGAAAGAGCAAGTGCAACAAAGAAAGCTTCACTTAGGAACTAAAACCAATAATTAGCACAGAAGATAATAATATATAGTAAAACTGGAGAAAATATAACATCACGAGGATATACGGTAAGATAACCATGGGACCATTCAGATAACCAGGTTACAATCCTTAAACCAAACAAGGACCGGGATTGTAACCCTTCGTCTGAACCAAACTTGGTTTCTTCCATTTTTCCGCATGCAATAATCTATACAGGATCAAGGCAAGACTAGACTGATGATTCCCCATCCAACAATCACGGCCAAGCAATAAGTACGGCTTGATACTTTAACTAACTAGGGTTATCACAGGCCTAGTTACTAGCAAGATGCAGTGAGATTATTCTACAGCCACAAGCCCTGCAGACCATCCAGGTTACCCAGATCAAAATTATGGGTTGAATTCAGGTGGGTACATCGTCCAGGAAATGCATGTACCCTTAGGTAGCTTGAAGGGTGCAACACATGACAGTATACTGGAAATGTGTCCTACTGGACGGCAGGCTACAGATCCCAAGCGCGCCCAGGTAACGGGATTGCCTGTAGCTGGGAGATCTCTTTATGATTAATGTATTAATCTAGTTATTAGCCTTAGTCCATTTTAGTAGGTACTCCTGACCGTGGTACTCAGGAGTCCCATCCTAGACATGATGCAATACAGGACTGGATTATTTGTACAAGCACAATCGCCCACGGTGTCCAGGTCATTTATACAGGTCATGTCATGTCAGGTAGCCATCGCAATAGCTTATCAAGATATATCATGTCAGGTTTACTTGTCAGGAGTGCGCCACGACGGGCCACTATCAAGAATTATCATGCTAAGTTATAATATCAAATTTACTGTCAAGAGTGCACCACTTCGGATCACTGTCAAGTCATATTTATCAAGGAGGGAAGAAACTTGCACAATTAAATAATAATACATATATAATATATATATTCTTGAAGACAAGGAGGAACTCTACAACTTTCATGTTGGGAGTGGGAAGAAATTCTGACCACAATTCAGGCAAATAAAACATTTAAACAATCAAAGTGGACCCCATGCGGCCCAAAAGTGGGAAAACATACATGCGGCCAAAGAGAGTGGGAGGGCACTCATGCGGCCAGCCAAAGCTTATGCGGCCAGAAAATAACTGAAGGGGGGCCATGCAGCCAGCAAAAAATATTCATGCAACCAGAAAAGACAAGGAGAGAGGAACCCGCAATAAATACAAGCTTCCACTCAAGCAAAAGAAAAGGACACGTGGCCACTCAAGTACTGGGGCCATGTGGCCTAAAATTTAAAATGGCCATATGCAATAATTAAAGTAAGGCCATGCGGCCAATCTAAGTGGCTGAAGCAACAAAAGCTAAGGGCCATGCGGCTGATTGTTCCCATGCTCCCATATACCGCTCACTTTAGCAAGTGCATGCGAACAATGCCACCAAGCATGCAACAAAGCATGCATTAATATATATTAAAGAAATGCACTAACTAAATATTCCTAAGCCATATGCGGCTGGCTTCAAGGAAATGCATTTAGAATGCATTAAAGTAATGCATTAATGCGTTCCTGAATGCTCATGCGGCTGTCTTCCAAAGGAATGCTTTTACCATGCATTAAGAAAATGCATTAATCAATACATTAAATGCATTCTGGAATAATTCCATGAATTAAATGCTTTAATAATGCATTTAAGGCATTCTGGAACAATGCATGGGATTAATGCTTTAATAATGCCTTTAAGGCATTATGGAATTAATGCTTCAAGAATGCCTTTAAGGCATTATGGAATTAATGCTTGGAATTGGTGCTTTAATAATGCTCTGCGGCTCTGGAATAATGCATGGAATTAATGACTCAAGAATGCTATACGGCTCTGGAAAAATGCATGGAATTAATGCCTCAAGAATGCTATGCGGCTCTGGTGTTAGTGGATGTAGTAACCAATGTATTAAATATGATGCCTTATGCGGCTAGTGCTAGTAGAAATGCACTACAATTGCATTAATATATGATGCATGCATTAATATGCATTTAATGAAATGCATGCACGTATTAATTTTCTGTACGTACATGCGGCTACCTCAAGCATGCATGCTTGCATTAATATATTGCAAGCAAGGTGTTGGCCAAGCATTCTTATGCGGCCAAGCATGCAAGTTTGTTCCCATGCTCCAACTGAATTCTCATGTGGCCAAGTATTTATTTAATGCAAGCAAATATCTAATGCATGCATGCAATTAATGCTAAGGCCAAGTAATATTTAATACTAATGGCAATCATTTAATGCAAGCAATTAATGCATGTATGCAAGCCATTAATGCTTGCAAGGCCATGTGGCTATGAATTGTCCAATGGCCTATGCGGCCCAGGTAAGTTGTATGCAATTGCATGCAAGCTTGCAAGCAACTGGCCATGCAATCAATAATGCTCATGCGGCCAGAAGCTAAAATGCTTATGCGGCCAGAGTGAAATTAATAGCTCCCACAGAGAACATGTCCCTGAAAAATACCATGACATCCATGCTCCTCCAAACAACATCAGGAACCCAAATCCAAACTCCCGTAGGTCAAATTTGGACAAAATAGAATTCTCTACTAGATGGAACCATCAACTAGCAAAAATATGCAAGTTTGATAGATCAAAATTCATGGAAACCGAAAATACCACAAAACTAGATCTACAAGAATTTAACCACAGAAATGAAAAAGGCTAAGTACTAAAGTGGGTTAGAAACACATGAGGAAGACAATGGAACAATATAAATGGAGTTCTTCCATGAAGCAAGTTGTACTTGCCTAAGCTCTCTCTCTCTCTCTCTCTCCTGGTAGGTGAAGAAAAAGAATGGAGAAGAAGAAATGAGTAATAATAGAAGAGAGAGAGTGGGATTAATATTTATGGTGGGAGTGGTGGTAGGTGGGAGTGGTTCTCCACATAAAAATCAAGCAAAACCGAACCAAGCCAACAAACCGAACCGAACCAATACGAACCAATCAATGAAATGCCAAAATAAATCAAGCAGGGAGACATGCAATACAGGTCAAAAATACGTACACGTATTCCAAATACGTAATACGAGATCTGGGCATTACACTTACTAACAAATAACATATCTAATATTTGACTTAGCTTATTTTCTACCACTCTAACCACTAGTTTTCTAACCAACCTACACCACTCTAACACGCACAAATTAGGGGGTTACATAGTAGAACATATGGTGGTAATAAGGGGTATACTTGGGGGTTTATTGGGGGATGTATAGGGGGGTCAAATGGGGCTCAAAGTGGGGGGTTTGCTGCTGCTTTTAATGTTGTTGCTGCTGCTGTTTTATGCCGCTGTTGCTGTTGTTTTAGAGGGGGGGCAGCAGCCCCCTCTTCCCCACTCTCTACTCCTCTATCCCTCTATTCATTCATTCATTCAATCATTCATTCATTCACTAATTCATTCATCCCTCTACCTATCTATCTACATATCTACATATCTATCTATCTATTCATGAACACCCACACACACTACCAATACCACCACTACTACCACACACTAACACACTTTCCATATAAATATACACACATACACATATGCATATACTCCTAAACGACCCAAAACCTTATCCGAATATCCAATCCTTACAATTCTACCCTCTAGGGTCTAGACACGTGTCCCACATAAGAAATCTAACTCGCGCATGCGAGCGGAAACGACGAGGCCCGAATGGCCAAATGGTAAATTTGGCGACTCCGGGGTGTCCGATTCGCGATACCGCGTGATACGGACACCAAACCTATCCGAATTCGACCCAAACTCTATCCACGAGTTCTAAATAATGATTAGAACCTATTCTAAGTACTAACTTGCCGATTCTAGTGTCGGTGCAAAAAGTCCCCCGTGTGTTGGAACCCGAAAATCCCGAAAAAGTCTATTTTTATGATTTCTCGCAAAACGACCCCATGTATCCAAATATGGACATGTACCTAGCCTCATTTCACCCATACTAACCTAATTAGGTCTAATTAGGCTAGGGGTAACACCCAAACATGTCAATTTAGGGTTTTCCCCAAAATTGGCACTAAACCTAGCCCGAAAGTCCCGAATTGAGTCCAATGGGTTCCAAACCTCTTCTAATGGGTTGTCCTATGCCTCGGACATCCTCTAATATGCAAATAACACTAATTAGGAGCAATTACAAGAGTTAGAGTTAGGGTTTACCTCTTGGGAGTTGGAATTCCAAGAAAAGTCCCAAAATTGGTTATTTTTGGGTCAAGAGCCAATTCTATGCTTCCAACCCCTCTATGCTAGGTTCTACCTAGATAAAAAATCACAAATAAGAGATAAACAAGGGTTAGCACCAAGATTAGAGAGGGATCTAGAGTATGGAAGAGAATTAGAAGAGATTTGACTTACTTTGGAGCTTGAAATCAAAGGATTTTGGCTTGATTTGGAAAGAAACTCTCAAAGGAGAAGAAGAAGAACAAGATATGAAAAAATGGAGTGAAGAGGGGCCTTCTTGCTGCCGACCAGGTTTATGGGGTTTGGGGGCATTTGGCAAATGTCCAAAATGCCCTCCAAGGCCCTTTTGAGTCAATTTTGTCTTATGTGGAAGTTTGGGGCTAAAAGGGTCAAGTTTAAATAACCAAATGGACCAATTAAATCATGTGGGATTAGTCTAAATGCACTATACTAATTAGTGAGATTTATGGGCCATGTCTAGCTAAACTCTGGGCCCCAACTAGAGTCTAAGTTACCCGGGTCACTAACACAAGTCGAAATGAGCCAAAACTCAAACCCGATCAAACTAAACCCAAAAATACAATATTAAAATATAAAAATTTCCAAAATATTAAAAAATGAAAAATGACCAAAATTATAATATATCAATTTAAATATTATTAAAATAATATAAAATTTACCAATTAATCAAAATCCTAAATAATTCAAAAGTCACAAAATGACCAAAATATCCTTAGACTAAAAAGTGGTAATTAGCTAATCTAGTCACATAGGTTAGGCCTCCATGGTCATGGTTAGTCTCTAGGCTAAGCAGCTCTAAGGTTACACTAGCCAAAGAACAAAATCACAAATACTAATTTAATGATATTAAAATAATCAAAATTACTAATAAATTAATGACATAATTTAAACTTATTATTAAATAATCAATTTTATAAAAGTTCAAAATTATTCTCATTTTTGAAAACAGGCAGTTACAATCCTACCCCCTTGAAAAAATTTCGTCCTCGAAATTCAAATTGGTTGTACTCTTCTCTAGGTCAAACCCCCAACAGACAAAGTCTACTAAATTTTATCCGAAGTTATACAACATGCAATTCTAGGAAATAGGAACAAACATGCATGGTTTTAGTCTCTACAGTATCATGTTATTGCAGTCTTCATTGTGGTGTTCTATTTATCTAGCATGATCATCACATATGCAAACTAAAGGTACTAAGAAAATAATCATCAATCAATGGGTGAAAAGAAACAGGTAAAAGGAAGGAACAAGACCTAACCTCCTAATGCATCGCCTGCAAGGTGGGTCTCATCGGCCCAGGTATGGCCCTCTCCAGCAAGTGCTGGCTCGTTCCTGAACCAGGTACGGGCGATGTCCAACAACTGTAGCCCTACCGCCTCGACATTCAGGTCGTCTGCTAGGCGGGAGGCCCTCATCTGCCGCTCGATGTCCTCGAGCCAGTCGTCAGCATAAACTACGCCCTCAGTCCCGCCAAAATCACGAGGCCCCAATTTTTTCAAGTCTTGGATGTCGTCCGGACTTGACTGTGCTCTCTGATGCGGAACCCTCTGCTCCACGGCTGCTAAAGCTAACTGATGGGCATCCTCCATGCCCTGATGCATCGCGTCGGTCTGCCTCTGTTGTGCCTTAAACTGGGCCCTCTGGGTCTCCAGCATCTGCTGGAAGAAAGTAAGCATCTGTCCCATGTCTGTAGGCAGAGGAGGCGGAGGAGAAAAAACATCTGCAACTGACGGAGGAGTCGGTTGTGCAGGAGGAGAAAGAGTGCCCACGTCAACAAATGGTACGGCGGCAGGAACAGTCGTAGCAACCTCCGGGACAGTCCTCGAAACTGGTGGAGGAGCGCCCCCAAAAGCTGCTGTCGATGCTCCGACTGCGACAGAAGTGACTAGATTAGGTCCGCGAGATATAGCAGACATCTCTATATCTGTTGCCTCAGAATGCTGTGATCTTGTCTGCACCATCCCGAAGACAGATTGAAAAAAGAAAATTAATATGGCACATGCAATATTATATCAAAGAGGACAGTTAGAATACAAGAATCAATGTCAAAAAGGACAGTTAAAATGATCAGCAAGTGGAAGTTTTCCTATTTTGTGATTGAGTAATCTTCGCCTATAGCCTATAACTTCTAAACCTATAGCAGGCTCGTAGCAGCACTCTAAGTCGAGCACCACTACGACATCACACTTCTTGCAAATTCTGACCTGCATGGGCCACTATTAAAAATGTGTCACGACCCGCACCCGGAGTAAGGGCATAAGTGCGTGACAGCGTCCCAGCCTACGCCGCAGAAACGGCGTAGAACGCTGTCTAGGTCTACTATCTAACAACAATTATAATATCAAAACCTGTCGAGAACGGTCAACTCCGAATGGAGGACAAGCAATGACAATATAATATACTCAATCATAAACTCTAAGAAATATATATGATACCGAAAGATAAAGACAACAAGATATGAAATATCATCCTAAAAATCCAACACAGAATAATACAAGTCCAGTCACAGAGTCAACAATCTCAATACAATACTAAAATAATAACAAGCCAAAATGTAATCTAGAGACAATGTCCAGTACTAAACTAAACCAGCTAAGCTACTCTAAAGCCCCATCGGCTGGCGCTAACCCTTGCTGAACTAGGGTCTCCAAGTCTAGGCTAACTACGTCATGAGGACCGTAGTAGGTAGGACAATCCACCTCGCCATAATCTGTAAAATTTTGTCAACATATCCAGTCAGGATAAAACGAGCACAAATCTCAAATAACAGTTCTAGTTAGACGATATTGAAAATGTCGCAGTAAATAGAGAGAATATACAAGGTAAAATAAGGTGTACATAAATCATGGTAAGGTATATCAAGACTGTAATTGAATGTAAGAACAAGAAAATAGTATGTATCATGTACGAAAATCTGGAACTATATCTATGTGAGTTTAGTATTAGTTTCAACATGTGATCGGCTTGAGTTATACAGGAGAAAAAGGGCCTGGCTAGTCATACGTGAAGTGTATGGCTAACACCTTCAGGGAACATGAATCACAGGAGAAAAAATGATCACATATCTACGCTAAGTACCCCCATCCCCGACCAGTAAAGTGGATCCAGTAATGACATGTCATGGCATATGATTCTTCGAGGAGTTAGCGAGCCTTCGCAGGAATCATGTCTATACAATACATAAGGAACAAGGAAAGACTTGCACAGGATATACCAAGGAATACAAGGAATAACATCTCATGACGGGATCCAGACAAATACCAATCCGTATGAACAATGCGATAAGAGAACAAGGATATCTACTCTAAATACAAGAAATATAGACGATATCATAAAACAGAAATACTATCAGAGAATGTACTCGCCTGAGATCCGATAGGAATATGTCAACAGTGTAATCTGGGTCAGAGTGAAGTCAGAGACCTATAGATGAGATATATATGAGTTTAATTAGGGTTTAACAGTGTATGGCATAATTTCTAGTATATGTTATGCAATCTAGGTCAAACTCAGTCATACTAAGTCACACCAAGCCAAACTAAGTCACACTAGGTCAATCTAAGTTAAACAAGGTCAAACATGGTCAAACTAAGTCAATCTAAGTCAATCTAGATTATACAAAGTCAATCTAAGTCAATCTAGATTATACAAAGTCAATCTAAGTCATACTAGGCCTAACAAAGTCAAACTAGGTCAATCTAAGTCAAACCAAGTCAAACTAGGTCGATTTAAGTCAAAGGTTGACTTACAGTTGACTTTTGGTCAACAGGTCAACTTTGATCAACCCTTGGTCAACTCTAGGTCAACTTGACTAACTTGACTAACAGTTGACTTTGGGTCAACTGGTCAACTCTGGCCAAGTTCTAGTCATTTCTAGGCTACGGTTGACTTTCGGTTGACTTTTGGTCAACATAGTCAACTATGGTCAACCGAGGTCAAAACTAGTCTAAGTCTACTATTCCTAACCATTACCAACCATAATATCATAATTACAACTATATCTTAAGGTATTAAACTCATATGTTAGGAAATAGGCATTACCTTAAATTACCCTTTCTTATCTTTCTAAGGTAATCTCATTACCTTAGCCTCCAACCCATACTCTACTCATCCTCCAATACTCCACTAAGGTGTTCTAATACTCTACCCTCGTATCTCGATACCACACTATGGTATCTTGACACTCAAACTTGGTATCTTGAAGTATCTCGATACCTTACCCTTCACATAGGGTAAAACCCATACCTTAGCCTCTAACCAATACCCTTGCCTACTTTACCCTCACTTTACGTATCCTCCAATACCCTACCAAGGTATTCTAACTCTTACCCTTGTATCTCGATACCATACTTTGGTATCTTGACACCTTACCCTTGTATCTTGAAGGTATCTTAATACCTTAAATAGGGTAAATCTCATTTACCCTACGATACCAACTTGGTATCCTACGATACCACTCAAATCTAACTCTAATATATATAGACTAACTTATCTATATCTAACCAACTATATCTATACAATCTAACTAAACATCTAACACTAACATAATACATGATAACTTACCTTACCTATTACCTTACTAACAAATAACATATCTAACATGTGACTTAGCTTATTTTCTACCACTCTAACTACTAGTTTTCTAACCAACCTACACCACTCTAACACGCACAAATTAGGGGGTTACATAGTAGAACATATGGTGGATATAGGGGGTATACTTGGGGGTTTATTGGGGGATTTATAGGGGGGTCAAATGGGTCTCAAAGTGGGGGGGTTTGCTATTGCTTTTAATATTGTTACTGCTGTTGTTTTATGCCGCTGTTGCTGTTGTTTTATGCCGCTGTTACTGTTATTTTTGGGGGGTCAGCAGCCCCCTCTTCCCCACTCTCTACTCCTCTATCCCTCTATTCATTCATTCATTCATTCATTCACTAATTCATTCATCCCTCTACCTATCTATCTACATATCTATATATTTATCTATCTATCTATGAACACCCACACACACACACACACTACCAATACCACCACTACTACCACACACTAACACACTTTCCATATAAATATACACACATACACATATGCATATACTCCTAAACGACCCAAAACTTTATCCGAATACCCACTCCTTACAATTCTACCCTCTAGGACCTAGACACGTGCCCCACACAAGAAATCTAACTCGCGCACGCGAGCGGAAACGACGAGGCCCGAATGGCCAAATGGCCATTTTGGCGACTCCGGGGTGTCCGATTTGCGATACCGCGTGATACGGACACCAAATCTTTCCGGATTCGACCCAAACTCTACCCATGATTTCTAAATAATGATTAGAACTTATTCTAAGTACTAACTTGCCGATTCTAGTGTCGGTGCAAAAAGTCATCCGTGTGTTGGAATCCGAAAACCCCGAAAAAGCCTATTTTTATGATTTCTCGCGAAACGACCCCACGTATCCAAATATAGACACGTACCTAGCCTCATCTCACCCAAACTAACCTAATTAGGTCTAATTATGTTAGGGGTAACACCCAAATATGTCAATTTAGGGTTTTCTCTAAAATTGTCACTAAACCTAGCCCGAAAGTCCCGAATTGAGTCCAATGGGTTCCAAACCTCTTCTAGTGGGTTATCCTACGCCTCGGGCATCCTATAATATGTAAATAACACTAATTAGGAGCAATTACAAGAGTTAGAGTTAGGATTTACCTTTTGGGAGTTGGAATCCCAAGAAAAGTCCCAAAATTAGTTCTTTTTGGGTCAAGAGCCAATTCTATGCTTCCAACCCCTCCATACTAGGTTCTACCTAGATAAAAATCACAAATAAGAGATAAACAAGGGTTAGCACCAAGATTAGAGAGGGATCTAGAGTATGGAAGAGAATTAAAAGAGATTTGACTTACTTTGGAGCTTGAAATCAAAGGATTTTGGCTTGGTTTGGAAAGGAACTCTCAAAGGAGAAGAAGAAGAACAAGATGTGAAAAAAATGGAGTGAAGAGGGGTCTCCTTGCTGTCGGCCAAGTTTGAAGGGTTTGGGGGTGTAATGCCTATAGTTCGTATTACGTATTTTGGAATACGTGTACGTATTTTCTTGTATTACATGATTCCTTGCTTGGCTTATCTTGGCATTTCATGGCTTGGTTTATTTTGGGTTGGTTCAGCTAGGCTTGGGTTGCCTTGGTTCATCATGAACCAAGGGGGAGAACCCCTACCTACCACCACCATCATCCTTTATTACCCATTTCCTTATTCTCTCTCTCTTCATTTACTTCTTCTTCTCCACCATTACTTTTTCAACCACCAGGAGAGTAAGAGAGAGATCTTAGGCAAGTGTAGCTTGCTTTATGGAGGAACTTTATTTTTATTGTTCCATTCTCTTTCTCTCGAGATTCTAACACACTTTAATATTTGGCATTTCTAATTTCCATGGTTCAATTTGCATAGATCTAAGTTTATAGTATTTTGGGATTTCTTGGGTTTTAATCTACTTAACATTGTTATTTCCAAGTTTTGTTGGTTCCATGTTGTAGAGAATTTCATTATGTCCCATTTTGACCTATGGAAGTCCAGATTTGGACTTAGAATGAAGAAATTATGGAGCTTTGAAGTCATGGCTTTTATGGCCATTCTTCTCGGATTAGTGGAGAAGAAGCACAGTCTTTCAGCCGCATGGAGTATTTGACCGCATGAACATTCATGCGGCAAGTCTCTTTCCAGCCGCATATGGCCTTGACTTCACTTAGCTGCATGGCGCATTAACCTTACCCAGCATAAGACTTGGCAATTCTCAGCCGCATGAAATCCTACATGAACTCAGCCGCATAATGCGCTTGCATGTCCACAGCCGCATGAGCACTTGCATCTCTAGCTGCATAAGCCGCCTTCATTCTCAGCCACATAGGGTTGCCACCCCCAAGCCGTATGAGTTTTGTTTTCATCCCGCAGCATGCGCCCCTGCACTCCCCAGCCGCATGCGCCCCTGCCCTACCCAGCCGCATGGACTGATTCCTTTCCAGCCGCATAAGGCCTTGCTCCCCCAGCCACATAAGACCTTTCGTCTCAGCCGTATGGAAATTACTCATTATTCAGCCGCATGAGTTGTTCCCTTGCTCAACCGCATATGACCCGAACCCTTAGCCGTGTGCGCCCTGCACTCCCCAGCCGCATGCGCTCCTGCCCTACCCAGCCGCATGGACTTATATTATTCAAGCCGCATAAGCTCTATTATCCCTGGCCGCATGAGCTCTATTCTCTTAGCTGCATGGCTCCCTCTACAGTCTTCTCCTCTATTATTATTATTATTATTACTATTCTTGTTCTTAAGTTAGAATGTTACATAATGCTTATATAACTTGGGTCTCTAGATAGGAGGCTCGTACTATGAAGATTTGTGCATATTTTTGAACACGATAGTGGCCCGCCGTGGCGCACTCGTAACAAGTAAACTGACATGATGTATCATGACCTGCTGTTATGACAGCTAGCCTGACATGACAAGTATGAATGACCTGGACACCGTGGGTGATTGCGTTTGTACAAATAAACCAGTACTGTCTTGCATCATGTCTAGGATAGGGATCCCTGAGTACCACGGTCAGGGATACCTACAGCAATTTACTAAGGTTAATAAACTAGAATAAATCAGTAGTCATAGAGAGATTCCCAGCTACAGGCAATCCCGTTATCTGGGCGCCTTAAGTGGACTTGTAGCCTACCGACGAGTAGGGTACATTTCCAGCACACAGTCACGTGTTGCACCCTTCATAAATGGACATTCGACCCGGATAACCGAATGGTCTGCAAGGCTTGTGGCTGTTGGGATAATCTTATTGCATCTTGCTAGTAACTAGGCCTGTGATAACCCTAGTTAGTTAAGCGTATCAAGCCGTACTTCTTGATTGGCTGTGATTGATTGGATGGAGTTTATTCCAACTTAGTCTTATCTTGATCCTGTACAAGACTGTGACATGACACGATTGATTGTGCCTGTCTCAACAATAAATGATCAGGGGTCCAGTTCTGTTCAGGCGAAAGGTTACAACCCCGGTCCTTGTTTAGTTTAAGGGTTGTAACCTGGCTTTCGGAGCAGTTCTGTGTCCTCTCTTCGTTTATTGTCTTATTGTACCCCATGTCATGATCGTCATGTTTTACTTCACTTCAACAGTATGATTTATTACTTCTGCTGGCCTTAACAATAAAGATCAGGGGTCCAGTTCTGTTCAGGCGAAGGGTTACAACCCCGGTCCTTATTTGGTTTAAGGGTTGTAACCTGGCTCCCAGAGCAGTTCTGTGTCCTCTCTTCGTTTATTGTCCTTCTGTACCAATAGTATTTGAGACGGGTTTCTATTCAGGTAAAGGGTTACAATTCCGGTCCTTGTTTGGTTTAAGGGTTATGACCTGGCTACTTGAATGGTTTCCTCGTACTCAGTTTACTGTTGTTATCTCTATTATTATCAGTTCTTTAGTTATTATATCTTTAATATTCTATTGTGATATGCTGGTTTTAGTTCCTAAGTGAAGCCTCCTTTGTGGCACTTGCTCTTTCTGGGGTCTAACCCAGCTGGTTTTGTGTGGCCAGATATCGGAGCAGCACCAGAGGATCCACCTGTCTTCCAGCCAGATGGTGACCACCAGGCGTAACCCTGGCAACGAGTGAGTTATTTTTGGCTCTCCCACTCTATTGTAAAAATATTCTTTTGAGGCATTTAGCCGGCGAGCACGTGTTAGCTCATATTACTCCTTTATTTACTGTCTGCCTACGGGCTGTAACATGATTGACATATCCTAGGGTTGATCATGTATGACTGAACTCTTGCTAGTCTTGACATTTTGTACGACTAGCTTCATGATCATCCAATATGTAATGTACGGGACGCCTTGCTATTATATATTTGGTGCTCTGATATCTTGTAACTATTATTGCTTGCTTGAGATTGAGACAATAGGCTTGTTCATGACCATAGGAGACTGTTGGCTTGTAGTTAAACCCTCATGTATCTAGACAGCCGTGACCGTATAGCGAGGTGGGTTGTACTTCAATATACGTAGCTGGCTATGTACGCCCCCGCTCTCCAGTATTCTGGTTCTGGGGCGTTACAGAGGGTATTTGGCAAATATCCAAAATGCCCTCCAAGGCCACTCTGAGTCAATTTTGTCTTATGTGAAAGTTTGGGGCTAAAAGGGTCAAGTTTAAATAACCAAATGGACCAATTAAGCCATGTGGGATTAGTCTAAATGCACTATACTAATTAGTAGGATTTATGGGCCATGTCTAGCTAAACTCTGGGTCCCAACTAGAGTCTAAGTTACCCGGGTCACTAACACAAGTCGAAATGAGCCAAAACTCAAACCCGATCAAACTAAACCCGAAAATACAATATTAAAATATAAAAATTCCTAAAATATTAAAATATAAAAATGACCAAAATTATAATATATTAATTCAAATATTATTAAAATAATATAAAATTCACCAATTAATCAAAATCCTAAATAATTCAAAAGTCACAAAATGACCAAAATATCCTTAGACTAAAAAGTGGTAATTAGCTAATCTAGTCACTTGGGTTAGGCCTCCATGGTCATGGTTAGTCTCTCGGCTAAGCAGCTCTAAGGTTACACTAGCCAAAGAACAAAATCACAAAACACTAATTTAATGATATTAAAATAATTAAAATCACTAATAAATCAATGACATGATTTAAACTTATTATTAAATAATCAATTTTACAAAAGTTCAAAATTACCTTCATTTTTGAAAACAGGCAGTTACACGTTCTAGGGTCAACGGTCTATAAATTCGTCAAACTACATGTCTACGAATTTGTTTTGGTGATACGAACCCAACGGTATGTCCAAAGTTGGATTCCGGTGGGCTGTGCACAAAATCGTCTGTTGAGTCGGACCGTGGGACCCGCAAAACGGCGATCCGATCAACTGCCTCAGAATTGGACCAAACTTGACATACAGGACCAGAAAAATGATACGGTCCTGCTGGCGAAAGTTTTGCCTCGATCTGACGAGTGCGCACAAACTAATTGAGGAAATTGTACAGAGGTTGATACGATAAATTTTGACGGATACGTATCAAATTCGTCGCGCACACGCATCCTATTTGAATTCCGTCAAAGCCCACACGTCCACGAAGCCGTTACGCACCTTTCGATGCTTTCCGTTCGCGACCACGTCGCCCGGATGGACGGGACGCACGTCGTATCGAAGGAATTTTCTATATTTTCAGTTTTGGAAAAATAAATTTTTGACAGTTTTTGAATTCGAATTACTCTGTAAATACTTGACAAAATCAGAAACTACAAAAAGCGTTTTAAAGCCCTATAAGTTGTCTATGAGATTGTTCAATTAGGTTTTCAAGTCGATCGTCGGTTAGACAAGAATCTGACTTCAAACATGGAGTCTGTAACTATTAAAACTGTTCATTCTTGAACAGATTTTTTGCCAATTTTTGGCTTGATTTACGATGTGTATATCGTGACCCAACTAAATCTAATTAAAGAGAATTAAACCAGGTTAGCTTGGGTTCATACCTACGAAGACGGTTTGCGAGATGATGGAACATGGGGGTCGTGGTCGTCTTGCGAAGCGACTACTAATGCTGCCGCTGTTGCTGTTCTGTTCAATCGTTCGCGCGCGTGGTCGGGTTCCCGCGCCTGGCCGGCGGCGCTCGCGGCGGCGCACGGCGGTGGCGCGCGTGGGGAGGGGTCGCCTGGGGTCGGCGTTGTGTCAGCCGCGGGGGTTAGGGTTTATTTGCTGGTTTGTAGTTCTCGTCGTAGGTGATTTATACTCTCGGGTTTGGAATATGAGCGGGGTGCTCCTGTTTGCAGGGAGCTGGGCTCGGCTTGGCACTGGGCTGTGCGGGTTAAGCTGGTTTGGGGTTTGATCCACTGTTCCCGAGGGAACAGTGTTGATAACTTTTTTTTTCTTTTATTAATATAACTATTCATATATATATATATATATATATATATATATATGAATATATATTCATATATATTCATATATATATATATATATATATATATATATATATATATATATATATATATATATATATATATATATATATATATACTAATATAATAAAAGAAAATCTAAAAAAAATTTATATATATATATATATATATATATATATATATATATATATATATATATATATTCATAAAATATATATCTTTGTCAATTAAAATATATATATATATATATATATATATATATATATATATATATATATATACTAATATAATAATATCCATAAAAATCTAAATAAAACCCCAAAATTATCGATTCCTATTGTAGGCCCCATATATATATATATATATATATATATATATATATATATATATATATATATATATATATATATATATATATATATATATATTTTTATATATATATATATATATATATATATATATATATATATATATATATATATATATATATATATTTTGTAGGCCCCATATATATATATATATATATATATATGACTCTACATATAATATTTAATTGACAAAGATAATATAACCAATAATAATAAAATAATATTATATAATAATAACCTCAATAAAATAATAATAATAACAAAATTCAATAAAACAATAATGGTGTATATATACCATTATGTGCAGCCTAAAAAATCCCAAAATGGCCAAGGACCTATTTTTTACAATTGTCACTGAATATCAACTAATAATGATAATTATAATATTCAATTACAAATACTAGAAAATATTCATTAAATCATTAAAACGAAATACAACACCCTCATACCAAATTCCATCAACACGAATGTCATTGGACGTGCCACATGACTACATGGCTTGGGCTCAGTTCAGGTCCAGTCCGGGCTAAAATGGTATAACCGGTTTCCCTAAACTCAATGATATAATTAATAATTAAATAAATCTTCGATAAGGGTTAAGTCGTAATTTGGCCTGGTTTTCCTAGTTAGGACATCACTATGGCTCTGCCTTCCCTGTCAGGGCTAATACACTAGTCAAAGCACGCCATTGTAGGCCCCATATATATATATATATATATATATATATATATATATATATATATATATATATATATATATATATATATATATATATATATATATATATGGGGCCTAAATAAATATACACTATATATATTATATTAGTGGATATTATTATATTAGTGTGTATATATATATATATACACTAATATAATATATATAGTGTATATTTATTTAGGCCCCATATATATATATATATATATATATATATATATATATATATATATATATATATATATATATATATATAATAATTGACTAAGATAATATAACCAATAATAATAAAATAATATTATATAATAATAACCTCAATAAAATAATAATAATAACAAAATTCAATAAAACAATAATGGTGTATATATACCATTATGCGCAGTCTAAAAAATCCCAAAATGGCCAAGGACCTATTTTTTACAATTGTCACTGAATATCAACTAATAATGATAATTATAATATTCAATTACGAATACTAGAAAATATTCATTAAATCATTAAAATGAAATACAACACCCTCATATCAAATTCCATCAACACGAATGTCATTGGACGTGCCACATGACTACATGGCTTGGGCTCAGTTCAGGTCCAGTCCGGGCTAAAATGGTATAACCGGTTTCCCTAAACTCAATGATATAATTAATACTTAAATAAATCTTCGATAAGGGTTAAGTCGTAACTTGGCCTGGTTTTCCTAGTTAGGACATCACTATGGCTCTGCCTTCCCTGTCAGGGCTAATACACTAGTCAAAGCACGCCATTGCACTATCCGTGTCACGATTTCTAGTCACCTTGTACTCCAAAACTCTACTATGACTAAAGTTATCTACCGTGATAATTAACTAAGTAATTATCTATAAAATTCTAAAAATTACCATTTAATTCAAATAAATAAATAAATAAAATATTTTTTATCAAAATTTCGGGAAGAGGGGTTACACCGGCCCCTGCCACTGCCCCTCCCCCCTCTCAGCCCCTCACCCCCCAACTACCCCCAGCCCCCTCCTCACCTCCAGCCGCCCTCACCCTCCTGCCCCTCCCCCCCAGCCACCCCCCACTCACCACTCGACCACCCGCATCCCCCCTGTCCCTCCCCCCCAGCCCCTCACCCCCCAACCACCCGTACCCCCCCCCCGTACCCCTCCCCCCGAGCCACCTGTACCCCCTCCCAACCACCCACAACCAAAATAGAGAGAGGGGGGGAGTTACATACCGGAAATGGAGGATCTCTCGTCGCGCCGGAGGGAAAAGTGAGGAGAGAGAGTGAGAGAGTGAAAATGGGAAATAGGAGAAATGAATCTGAGGGGCAGATTTTAATTAAAATTTAGCGACGTTGTAAGGAACGTCGCTAAATTTGTCGCTATTAGCGACGTAATGGCTAAGTTTAGCGACGAAAAGCTCATTTAATTAATATACGTCGCTGGCACGTCGCAATTTTTGTCGCTAATAGCGACGATTAGCGACGTTTAACGTAAACGTCGCTAAATTACAAGAATTAGCGACGTTTTAACTAACGTCGCTAAATTACGTCGCTAATATATTAGATTTTAGTAGTGTTTGTAATGTTATTTCTTCAAGTCGAAAGCATTAGAAGTTATGACATGTTAGAAAAGGATCAAATATGCTAAGGCGTAAGGTAAGTAGTACAAAGTTTTTCGCTTTATTATTCTAACTTGATGGTTGTAAATTTTTTTATTTCCAAATTCTTGGACAAAATTGGGTCGGTGAGATTATAGAACTATCTCAAAATAATGTACTAAATGACATTTCTTCTAAAGTACTATTGCTAAGCCGAAATCAAGAAGTATATAACTGCTCCGATCAAGTGAAAGGTAATTTTTTACATTTACAAAATATGAAGTCTATGAGCCATCATTCTTGGGTTCCAGTGATAATGAATAATATTCTTTCGATTTATATGTTTGAACCTTAAATGACTATATTATCACAATATTAGAATTTCTAGTCGAAAAGAAATCACAATATTGTTCTGTCATAATATTTAGACAAAAATTATTTTTGATTATATTTGTAACGCTATAATTCTTTTGATTTATTCAAATAATTTAGTCACAAGAAAATAATTAGTGAGATTGCAAATTCCTTTAAATCTAGAAGTTTAAAAAGTTGAGATTATTTTGGGTACAAGCCGAAAGGGTCATTTTGTCAACCAGACGTAAATAGTCCTAAGCGACACGGTACTTAATCGTCCTCCTGTGCATCTCCGTTAGCTGAAAATCGGCCCCTACATCTAACCCAAATTAATTAACACTTGATAAACTAAAGATTTATTAAGATTGATTAGCAAAACCACTTAAACTATTATTCTAGTACTTTATACTGTCACTTTTGCAAACGTGGCTAGTAAAGATAAATTTTTAAAGCCAAGACTGAAAGTTACTGTGTCTTACTTTAAGAGTTAATAGACTCAGATGCATTTTGGCTCATTATCTTATGGTTTATCTAGCAATTAGTTGAATCATACACCTTGATTCCGATGACACATAATATGATTTAAGGGTAACCCAAACATCCGGCTTAGTCAAACCAAAGATTCATAAAGAAATGGATTATTATTGGTTTCATAGAATTCTTAAGTGTTTTTCTAAGTCATTGTATGACATTTCTTCGTATATAAAGACACTAAAGATCACTAAGATCCAGTGTAAGGTTTTGTCTGTGGAATAACTTTGATACCCATAAGGTGATAGGTCTATGTGACAAACTATCATAGCTAGGAGTATCAAAGAACTTGAAATTGTATATTTAACCATAGCTTTTACTAAAGCTGAATGGATCAGATATCTTACAGACCCAAACCTAAATTTTACTCTTGCTATGACTTCATGAAGTATTGAATAGATTAAGCATCTTATTATGCAAATACATGATATACATATTTTGTACCTGTCATTTTTATCAATTATGCTAAAGAACTGCTAAAGCATGATCTTGTGAATTCTAAGATGAACAAGTACTTGCAGCTTCATTTCAAGACATTAAAAGAGCCTAAAAGACCAAAAACGTGATTCTTGACTATAAAAGTCATAAAGAACTTTACAGATTTCTTGACGAAGAGTCTGTTTACTCTTGGCAAAGAGTTTTCTAGGACATTGATCCTAGAATCATCGAGGGGGATGGGGTTAAGCCCATAAGTTAGTCACCAGCAGTGGCAACCCAACCGAGTCTGATTGGAGATCCCAAGAAGCCGGTTCAATGGATAGGAACAAGCTGGACTAGGTGACTATTATGGAACACTGACCTGAGATTAAATTCTCTTAAACTAATGCCCAAGAGGCTGTACAATGTCGTACATGGATACCCCATCCCTATGGTGACAGTGTTCCGGTACAATTTGGTTAGGACGAGTTTTTAAAACTCTTAATAGGTCCAAGCATGATTATGCAGGGTTGACTCCAATCACCAACCCTTTGAGGACTTACCTATGACGCCCCAGAACCAGAATACTGGAGAGCGGGGGCGTACATAGCCAGCTACGTATATTGAAATAGAATCTACCTCGCTATACGGTCACAGCTGTCTAGATATGAGGGTTTACTACAAGCCAACGGTCTCTTAAGGTCAAGCCTATTATCTCAATCTCAAGCAAGTAATATAGTTACAAGATGTTAGACCACCAAATATACAATAAAAGGCGTCCCAAATATTACATATTGGATGATCATGAAGCTAGTCGTACAAAATGTCAAGACTAGCAAGAGTTCAGTCATACATGATCAACCCTACGATTTGTTAATCATGTTTACAGCCCGTAGGCAGACAGTAAGTAAATATGTATCGAGCTAACAGGTGCTCGTCGGCTAAACGCCTCAAAAGAATAATTTTACATTATAGTGAGCGAAACAAAATAGAAAAACCACTCGTAGCCCGGGTTCCTTCTAGTCGCCACCATTGGGCTGGAGGTTCGGTAGATCCTCGGGTGCTGCTCCAAAATCTGGCCACACAAAACCAGCTGGGTCAAACCCCAGAAAGAGCAAGAGCCACAAAGGAGGCCACGAAATAAGAACAAAAGCCAACATATCAGATCATAAGGAATAAAAGAAAAGTACAAGTAATAAAGAGAACAACATGACAATAAACGACTAGGGACGTAGAACCATTCCGGGAGCCAGGTTACAACCCTTAAACCAAACAAGGACCGGGGTCGTAACCCTTCGCCTGAATAGCACTATGTCTCTACCCATTTATCGTTAAAGATAAGTAAAACAATCATGATCAGGGGTACCAGGTACAGGAACTAGGAGAGACTTAGACAAGGCTGGACACCATCCATTCACAAACGGCCAAGCAATTACTACGGCTTACTACTTAACTAACTAGGGTTATCACAAGCCTAGTTACTAGCAAGATGCAAATGAGAAATACCCAGTCCCAAGCCCTGCAGACTATCCAGTTATCCTTCCGCGGGTTGAGAGTATGGTTGGGTAAATCGCCCAGGAGACGATATACCCTTAGGTGACTTAGAGGGTGCAACACATGATAGTGTGCTGGAAATGTGCCCTACTCGTCGGCAGGCTACAAGTCCTTTTAAAGCGCCCAGATAACGAGATCGCCTGTGACTGGAAATCCTCCATGAACTATAGTTTGATCTAGTCATTAGCCTAATCCATATTCAGTGTGAATCCCTGACCGTGGTAACCAGGGAGTCACGTCCTAGACATGATGCAAGACAAGACAAGTGGATTGCACAAAGCAGCAAGAATGAACACCCACGGAGTCAGAGTTGATTATATGAATCAAGTTAGCCATCGCAACAGCATCAAGTCAAGTCAAGTTACAAGTTACAGGTTACAAGTCAGGAGTGCGCCGCCACGGGCCACTATCAAGTTATCCAGTAACAGAGATTAATCATGAATCACAGGTTACAAGTTAAGAGCGCACCCCATCGGGTCACTATCAAGAAGATCAGAAAGTACTAGAATCGTACTTCACAGAAATTACGAAAAATCGTACTAGTTATAAGCAAAACACTAAAAACCGTGCCAGGTCGTGTTGGGTCGAGACAGTCGTGTTGTGTGGAACAAGATCTCAAAACTCCAACCCACAAAAGAGAAGCCAAGTCCAAGGAATAAAACCAAACCATCATGGACAAGTGGGTTGCGCTGGGGTTAGATTGCGCTAGGGTCGAACTGCGCATGAGTTGAACTGTGCAGGAAATGAACTGCACATGAGTTGAACTGCACAGGAAATGAACTACGCATGAGTTGAACTGCACAGGAAATGAACTGCGCATGAGTTGAACTGCGCAGGAAATGAACTGCGCATGAGTTGGACTGCACAGAAAATGAACTGCACATGAGTTGAACTGCGCAGGAAATGAACTGCACATGGCCTTGCGCTAAAGAGCGCTGGCCGAGGGTCATCTTCTCCATCAGGCCGAAGGAAAACCCAAGAATCACCAAAATTTCCAAATCTCATAACTTAGCCAAATCAAAACAAAATTTGGATTTTCAAAGTTCTAACTTGTGTAAAATTATATTCTCTTCCATATGGAAGCCTCAAAACAAGCAAAAATCTAAGTCTAATAGATCAAAACCAAGAAAATCCAAAAATGGTTAAAACTTAGATCTAGAAAAATGGAGACTCCAAATCACAAAATGCCAAGTTCTAATGTTGTTCACCACGGCCTAATCTAGCTAATGGACAAATAAAATAGGGTACTTATTTGGTGGCTAGGTGCACTTGCCTATGGTGTTGGTGTTGTGTGGAGGAAGGAAGAAGAAGGTGAAGAAATTAATAGAAGTTATGAGGAGAGAGAAAGTTAGGTGGGGTTTTAATGAGGGAGGGTGTGTTGTGTTGAGGGTGGAGGTTAGCTAAGGTAGTCCAATACAAACCAAACCAAACCAAACCAATTCCTTCTCCATAAAATAAAACCACGCCAGGTCCAAAACCCATTTTATGAGAAAACCAGAATCCGCAAGTTAAACCAAAACACAATTACAGGCCAGAATCCGAGAAAATAAAATACAGGTCCGAAATACATATAAGCCTAATCAAAATACGTATTCCAAAATACGGGCATTACAACTCTACCCACCTTAAAAGAATTCCGTCCTCAAAATTTAAATCAAGATGCTTAGAGATGTAAGAGCCAGCTATACTATCCACAATTAAGCTACACTAAGCTAATAATCAAACAATCATACATGCAAGCAAGGGATGGAAAGCATAAGGCATAAGGAAGACATTATACCTTATAAGTCAAACAAGTCGGGATATCGCGATCGGATGTCGTCCTCACGCTCCCACGTTGACTCACCTAGAGAGTGATGACCCCAAGCAACACAGACTAAGCTAATAGTCTTGTTCTTGAGTATCTTTTCTCTCCGGTCCAATATAGACACGGGCCTCTCCTCATACGAAAGGTTGGTACCAACAACCAATTTCGAATGGTCCAGGATATGGCTCGGGTTCGGGATGTACCGTCGTAATTGGGACACATGGAATACATCATGCACCTCACTTAGCGACGGCGGAAGAGCGAGACGATAGGATACATCTCCTACTCGCTCCAGGATATCGAACGGCCCTATATACCTAGGACTAAGCTTTCCCCGTACGCCAAAGCGAATGACGCCGCGGTTAGGCGAGATCCTAAGGAATATATGGTCGCCGATAGCAAACTCTAAGGGACGTCGATGAGCATCGGCCCAATGTCGCTGGCGATCTTGGGCCACTCGAAGGCGATCTCTGATTCTTCTGACCATATCAATTGTCTGGGCAATCATCTCTGGGCCAAGCATCTGTCTCTCTCCAACATTATCCCAGGCTAACGGGGATCTGCACTTCCTACCATACAGTGCCTCGAACGGGGCCATCTGAATACTAGACTGGAAACTATTGTTGTACGAGAATTCCACCAGGTGCAGGTGATCCTCCCACGATCTACCGAAGTCAAGGGTACAAGACCTCAACATATCTTCAAGAGTCTGGATTGTGCGTTCCGACTGGCCATATGTCTGCGGATGATAAGCTGAGCTAAATTGAAGGTGAGTTCCCAAACTCTCTTGCAGGCTGCGCCAAAAGTGTGACGTAAACCTTGAATCTCGGTCCGAGGTGATGCTGACGGGTACACCGTGAAGCCTGACAATCTGCCTGAGATACATCTCTGCTAGCTGAGCCGTCGACTGACCAACTCTGAATGGAAGAAAATGAGCCACCTTCGTGAGCCTGTCAACTATAACCCAAATAGCATCTCGACCAGCTGGGGATCTAGGCAATCCAGTCACAAAATCTATGGTCACATGCTCCCACTTCTATTCTAGAATCGGCAAGGGCTGAAGAAGTCCAGCGGGCCTCTGATGTTCAGCTTTAACCTGCTAGCAAACCAAACACCGAGAGACAAACCGGGCTATCTCCCTCTTCATGCCATTCCACCAGAAATGCTGACGAATATCACGGTACATCTTCGTGCCACCGGGATGAATAGAATACTGTGAACTGTGAGCTTCTGCCATGACCTTCTGTCTGATATTTCTACTGGATACACAAAGACGAGTGCCGTGCCGAAGTGTACCATCTTCATAAATGCAAAACTCTGGCCTTCTTTCTGCCTCACACTCTGCTCTGAGTCACTGAATCTTAGAATCTGTAGACTGCGCCATCCGGATCCTCTCAACTATGTTGGAATGAACCTGTAGACTGGCCATCAATGCCACGTTGGTAGGAAGAACCACTTCAATTCCCATATTCTGAAGATCTGCCAATAACTCTGGTTGCGCTATTAGGAAATAAACTCCGGCTTTCCTGCTCAACGCATCTGCTACAACGTTGGCCTTCCCTGGATGATACTGCAAGTCCACATCGTAGTCCACCAGTAGCTCGAGCCATCTTCTCTGCCTCATGTTAAGGTCCTTCTGGGTGAAAACATACTTCAGGCTCTTGTGATCAGTAAATATCTCCACCCTATCCCCGTACAAGTAGTGCCTCCACAACTTAAGTGCAAACACTACTGCTGCCAGTTCCAAGTCATGGGTCGGGTAATTCTTCTCATGATCACGAAGTTGACGTGATGCATAAGATATTACCTTCCCATGCTGCATCAAGACACACCCCAATCCTCTGCCTGAAGCGTCGTAATAAACTGCGAATCCTCCGGTCCCATCTGGAAGTGCGAGAATGGGAGACGTTATCAAACCTCGCTTCAACTTCTCAAATGATTCCTGGCACTCTGCTGTCCAAGCAAACTGCACATCCTTGCGGGTCAACCGGGTCATCGGTGCTGAAATCTTCACAAAATCTGAAACGAATCGCCGGTAGTAGCCGGCTAATCCAAGGAAGCTGTGAACCTCTGCCACTGAGCTAGGTACTGGCCATGTCTCGATAGCCACAATCTTCTGGGGATCCACTTCTACTCCTTCTCGGGTAATGATGTGACCCAAGTACGAAATGCGATCAAGCCAGAACTCGCATTTACTGAACTTGGCGTACAACTGGTGCTCTCTAAGCGTCTGAAGGACGATTCTGAGATGCTGCTTATACTCTGCTTCGCTCTTGCTGTAGACCAGGATATCATCTAGGATACGATCACAAACTGATCCAAGTAAGGCATAAAAATGCGATTCATGAGGTCCATGAATACGGCAGGCGCATTGGTTGCTTCGAATGGCATAACAAGGAACTCCCAATGCCCATACCTCGATCTAAATGCTGTCTTCGGGATGTCCTGCTCTCTGACTCTGATCTGGTGGTATCCTGACCGTAAGTCTATCTTCGAAAACATTGAAGCCCCCTTGAGTTGATCAAACAAGTCATCTATCCTCGGGAGAGGGTATCTGTTCTTTATTGTCACTGAGTTCAAGGTACGATAATCTACACATAACCTGGACGTACCATCCTTCTTTTTTCACAAGAAGCATCGGAGCTCCCCAAGGCGATCCACTTGCACGAATGAATCCCTTGGTCCTCAGTTCTTCAATCATCTTGTACAAAATCTCCAACTCTGAAGGCACCATCCTGTAGACTCGCTCTGATACTGGTGCTGTCCCGGGAATCAAGTCTATAGTGAACTCGATCTCCCTCTCTGGCGGCATCCCTGGAAGTTTCTCTGGAAAGACATCTGAAAACTCTTCAACTATCCGGGGTAACGGTACTGCTACTGCCATCCGTAATACTGGGGGAGATGGCTCCACTGCGCCTCTGGAAAATGAAAACTTTGGCTCGCCTGGAATACTAAAGACAACCCTGCCAACATGGCAGTCTATCCTAGCATACTGGTTCCTCAACCAATCCATGCCTAAGACTACATCATAGTCTGCCATAGGAAACTCTATGAATCTAGCGGGGAACTCTTTACCGCTAACTACGATCCGACACGAGGAAAATACTCGATCTACTCCCACAAGACCATTACCAGTAAGTATATTGAGCCTCACTGATAATGACTCGGGCTCCAATCCTATCCGTGTCGTGAATCGTGCAGACATGAATGAATACGATACACCAGAATCAAATAATACCGATGCTGGAGAGGAGTTGACGAGAATAGTACCTGCCACTACCTCACCTGGTGCAACTTCTTCTTCCATAGCCATCATCATTGCCTGACCTTGTCCTTTGGCTGCAGGTCCCCTCTGCTAGAAACCTCTCTGCCTGCTCTGCACTTGAGCTTGGGTATACTGCTGCTGGTTCTGCTGATGAAATGCCTGGGCCTGAGGCAACAATGGCCTCGGGTACTGCTGCTGCTGCATAGGTGCTGGTCCCCTAACCGACGGACTGGTTAGGTTGGAGGAGGACGAACTACCCCTATTCGGGCAGGCTCCTATCTTGTGATCTGCCGCTCCACAAGCCAGGCACAATCCCTGCGCCCTGCGATAATCTGCTACTACGTGCCCTAGCTTCCCACAATGAGAACATCCCATCGCGAAAGTCTGCTTCTGCTTCTGCTGCTGGGGGTACGTCGGGGTTGAATGTTGAACTGACGTCACTGAGGCCGCCCGCCTCAGAGTTCCAATGGTCAAACCCCTAGCTGCCGGGGCTGGAGCTGATGATTGGTGCATTTGATTGTGGGACCGCTTCCTACCTCCAGTCATATCCACGATCCTCTGGGAGGTATACTCGTGCCTCCTAGCTGCCCTCAATACTGCATCGAACGTCTGGTGCTCGAACTGCTCAACTGCCAACAAGATCTCCAAATGCAGCCCCTGCTGGAACCGCTGGGCTCTATCCAACTCGGTCGCCACCAAGGTGGAGGCAAACCTACTGAGTCTAGAAAACTCAGATGCATAACCGTCGACCGATTTGCCTCCTTGCTTCAAGTTGGTAAATCTCGTCTGTAGGTCGTACCGAGCTACAGCATCAAAATACTACATCTGGAATCTTTCTCTAAACACCGCCCAAGTGACCGGCGCCGCTAATCCCACGGCCTGCGCCGCCCACCAACTACGAGCCAAGTCCAGCAACTGTAGGCGTACCACCGCCACCTTCTCATTCTCAGGTGTCCTAGCTGCTTCTAGATCCACCTCGGTATCCTGAAGCCAAGTCCGCGGCAAACGCATCTTCGCTGCCGTCGAAAAATGGAGGGTTCAAGCGCTTGAAGCTGTTAGCCGTGTTGTTCCCTGGATGACCGCCTCTGGTCAAAGCACCTGCCACTACCTGGTGCAAGACGTCTCCTCTACCATCCTGGGAAGCTATCAAGGTCCTGATGAGACCTACAAAGGTGCCATCGTCAGGCTCGGCGGGCTGGATGGGCTGAACTGGGGACTCTCCTCCAATAGGTACAACTCTGGAGGCTACTCCGGAATGCTGGGCTTGGTCTCCGGATTGCTGCTGATCCACGGGAAGTGCTCCACCTTACTGATCAGCGGGGTCAGGTACAGTGTCGCTGAAGAAGACGACACAGGAAACAATAAGGAAGGACCATGACAGATCAACGATACAAGCATGTGATTAGGTCAAGATTCTCAGGGATTTGAAGATACGAACAGAGATCAAGGGCGAATACTGATTGAGACATCTATTAGGTAAACCCTCACATTCTTGAATGCTAAGACCTGCATGGGCCACCACTTTAACCATGTGACGCCCCAGAACCAGAATACTGGAGAGTGGGGGCGTACATAGCCAGCTACGTATATTGAAATAGAATCCACCTCGCTATACGGTCACGGCTGTCTAGATATGAGGGTTTACTACAAGCCAATGGTCTCTTAAGGTCAAGCCTAGTATCTCAATCTCAAGCAAGTAATATAGTTACAAGATGTTAGACCACCAAATATACAATAAAAGGCGTTCCAAATATTACATATTGGATGATCATGAAGCTAGTCGTACAAAATGTCAAGACTAGCAAGAGTTCAGTCATACATGATCAACCCTTGTTAATCATGTTTACAGTCCGTAGGCAGACAGTAAGTAAATATGCATCGAGCTAACAGGTGCTCGTCGGCTAAACGCCTCAAAAGAATAATTTTATAGTATAGTGAGCGAAACAAAATAGAAAACCCACTCGTAGACCGGGTTCCTTCTAGTCGCCACCATTGGGCTGGAGGTTCGGTAGATCCTCGGGTGCTGCTCCAAAATCTGGTCACACAAAACCAGCTGGGTCAAACCCCAGAAAGAGCAAGTGTCACAAAGGAGGCCACAAAATAAGAACAAAAGCCAGCATATCAGATCATAAGGAATAAAAGAAAAGTACAAGTAATAAAAAGAACAACAGGACAATAAACGACTAGGGACGTAGAACCATTCCGGGAGCCAGGTTACAACCCTTAAACCAAACAAGGACCGGGGTCATAACCCTTCGCCTGAATAGCACTATATCTCTACCCATTTATCGTTAAAGATAAGTAAAACAATCATGATCAGGGATACCAGGTACATGGACTAGACGAGACTTAGACAAGGCTGGACACCATCCATTCACAAACGGCCAAGCAATTACTACGGCTTACTACTTTACTAACTAGGGTTATCACAAGCCTAGTTACTAGCAAGATGCAAATGAGAAATATCCAGTCCCAAGTCCTGCAGACTATCCAGTTATCCTTCCGCGGGTTGAGAGTATGATTGGGTACATCGCCCAGGAGACGATATACCCTTAGGTGACTTAGAGGGTGCAACACATGACAGTGTGCTGGAAATGTGCCCTACTCGTTGGCAGGCTACAAGTCCTTTTAAAGCGCCCAGATAACGAGATCGCCTGTGACTGGAAATCCTCCATAAACTATAGTTTGATCTAGTCATTAGCCTAATCCATATTCAGTGTGAATCCCTGACCGTGGTAACCAGGGAGTTACGTCCTAGACATTATGCAAGACAAGACAAGTGGATTGCACAAAGCAGCAAGAATGAACACCCACGGAGTCAGAGTTGATTATATGAGTCAAGTTAGCCATCGCAACAGCATCAAGTCAAGTCAAGTTACAAGTTACAGGTTACAAGTCAGGAGTGCGCCGCCACGGGCCACTATCAAGTTATCTAGTAACAGAGATTAATCATGCAGGTTACAAGTTAAGAGCGCACCCCATCGGGTCACTATCAAGAAGATCAGAAAGTACTAGAATCATACTTCACAGAAATCACGAAAAACCGTACTAGTCATAAGCAAAACACCAAAAACCGTGCCAGGTCGTGTTGGGTCGAGACAGTCATGTTGTGTGGCACAAGATCTCAAAACTCCAACTCATAAAAGAGAAGCCAAGTCCAAGGAATAAAACCAAACCATCATGGACAAGTGGGTTGCGCTGGGGTTAGATTGCGCTAGGGTCGAACTGCGCATGAGTTGAACTGCACAGGAAATGAACTGCGCATGAGTTGAACTGCGCAGAAAATGAACTGCGCATGAGTTGAACTGCGCAGGAAATGAACTGCGCATGGCCTTGCGCTAAAGAGCGCTGGCCGATGGTCATCTTCTCCATCAGGCCGAGGAAGAACCCAAGAATCACCAAAATTTCCAAATCTCATAACTTAGCCAAATCAAAACGAAATTTCGATTTTCAAAGTTCTAACTTGTGTAAAATTGAATTCTCTTCCACATGGAAGCCTCAAAACAAGCAAAAATCTAAGTCTAATAGATCAAAACCAAGAAAATCCAAAAATGGTTAAAACTTAGGTCTAGAAAAATGGAGACTCCAAATCACAAAATGCCAAGTTCTAATGTTGTTCACCATGGCCTAATCTAGCTAATGGACAAATAAAATGGGGTGCTTATTTGGTGGCAAGGTGCACTTGCCTATGGTGTTGGTGTTGTGTGGAGGAAGGAAGAAGAAGGTGAAGAAATTAATGGAAGTTATGAGGAGAGAGAAAGTTAGGTGAGGTTTTAATGAGGGAGGGTGTGTTGTGTTGAGGGTGGAGGTTAGCTAAGGTAGTCCAATGCAAACCAAACCAAACCAAACCAATTCCTTCTTCATAAAATAAAACCACGCAAGGTCCAAAACCCATTTTACGAGAAAATCAGAATCCGTAAGTTAAACCAAAACACAATTACAGGCCAGAATCCGATAAAATAAAATATAGGTCCGAAATACATATAAGCCTAATCAAAATACGTATTCCGAAATACGGGCATTACATTACCTATGTGTGAGGTCGTGAAGGCCGCGACTCTAGGACAGGACGATCCTAGACAACTCTCATTAATACAAAAAAATGTGCATGGCCAATCAAATGCGCCACCCGATAGACCCAATAACCTCTAGTGTACTATGTGTGTTATTTTCTGAATTTGGTTCAAGAAGTCTGATTCAAGGCGTAGTCCATCAAGCACTTCTTCCGATAAAGACAATAGTCACTAAGTGAGATTCAAGGCTGTAGTCCATCTCATCTATGCATAGTATATAATTGCCCAAAAAATTTTCTATCTTTACTCCTTTTGAACATTGTTATCTTTGGTTTCGAAACTTGATTTTTTGGGGGAGATTGTGGTAATTGTTAATGAAAAAACCAATTTTTTTTCTTTTTATTATCCCATTTATTCACATTAAAATTTTATTGAGTGTCATTTCTTAAACTCCGTGAATGGTCACATTATTATCCCTTATCACACTTTTATTTCTATTAAACTCTATTGAAGGACCATTGATTTATTGGTTTTATGACATGGTTCCTATATATGCATGCCTCCTTTGTGTTGTTGAAAGAGAAAAAAAAAACAAAGGTTTCCACTCTCTAAAATTTGTCTATACATTCTACAAAATTTATTCCATCATCCACTTTCATTCTGATTTTTTCTATCTTCTGGGAAAAGCTAAGTTCGGGTCAATCTTTTCGAGTTATGTGCGACGACGGAATACCGGTAGAGCGAATGTTTTACCACTAGGAGCATTCGGACAAAGCCTGCACATAGACCCGAATCAACTCTTAGGGCAGTGCTACGTGCGCGACTTCGTCGGAGGCCGGTAACTTTTAAATTTTGTTCATTTTGTCTGCAGATTATTAAAGGAGATAAAAGTAAATATTTCCAACATCCTGGAGGGTCACTTGTGACCCCGACCTATTATGGGGTTATGCTGAACCCGGGGGTTGCCCCGAGGGCAAAATTGTATTCTTCTAAATTTACAATCCATTTGCATCAAACTCTATAAAGCTGATAAGATCCTTGTTAGCAATTGGAAAATATCCGGGCCGACAAAAGTACGAGGATGAATCGGCACAGTGCAAGTAAAATACGTTAAAGAATCCTATCAAATATTTGTCAAACATAAATATTGAGGTTAGAAACTTCATATACTTAAACAAGTGGTCAAATTTGGTTACTTAAATAGGTTATCATCACCTTTTTTTTGTGTGCCAAATTTATCAATCGGAATACCTTTAAAATTTTACAAGCTTAAAATTCGCATACTAATTCGAATCTTTCAAAAGTATGTAAGTATTATAAAGACCATTTTTTTTTTTTTGCATATAATACGAGTTTATTCTGATGATTGCTAACAAGGGACAAGAGTTGAGGACTAATATTAAATATTATTTAATACTTTTTTTTGAAAATTTATTCTTTAAATATTATTTAATACATCTATTAGTTTCAAAACTTTACATTGGATACGCACGAACAGATTTATCGAAACGAAGCCTGTACTTATTTTATTTGCATATAAATGTGGTGTTTTCTTTGACTTGGGAATCAACCTAGAGGACGAGTTAAAACTTATAGTATACTATTGTTGTTGATTTTCTGCAAGAGATTTTGAACATTTTTTTTTCAAAAAAATTGTTAATCAGCAAGTAAACTTGCAATCAATATTGTGAAAGTACAACCAAGTGGATATAGCAAGCAAGAAATAAAAATTGCTAGTAAATCAACACTCTCTTTTCACAACAGAGTTTGCTGTGATACAAAGGCCATTGATGAATCTCCTTGCCGAACTCTTGCAACGGCAAGATTCGACCATTTTTTATCCATATGCGGACTAACAATTTCAGCTGAACTAACCCAACACCCCCCCCCCCCCCCCCCCCCCCCCCCCCCCCCCCCCCCCCCCCCCTCTCCTTCCTTCCAATTCTGTCACGTCTCAAATCCAAATCTTACGGAACCAATACGTGATTTGGCCAACTGGTATATACTTGAGGGCTAATTTATGCTATGGAAACCCCTCAGACGTGCACTTACGCTGTCTATAAAAGGCTCAAGTACAACATATAAGTCACATGTATTTTCTATTTCTCATCCACAATATATAACAAAGGAAATCCATGGGTGAATGAAGTACTGAAACAAGATAGCAAGCCGAAGTGCAGCAGAGATAAATGAAATAGTCTCGGTGGAGACAAATCCACTTCTAGTAGACTAATTATTGGAAACAACTAAAAGAAATGATGGAAGGCGTGGTGAGCCTCGCTCACACGAACTCAGGTGGATCAATTCCTGGTGATCTGTAACGGGTGCCCCTGCGTCGGGTACTGAACCGTAAACCTGTGGGTATTCCTCGTCTATACCTGAAGAAAAGTCCAGGTTCTCAGGGGACATAGCAAGATACATATTATACAAGCCTACAATACAGTATATCAACATGCATGAAAAGACATAAATGAAAATATGAAATAACTGCAAGTACAAGAAAATGATACCACAAGAAAATAACTCTACAGATGGTGACATGTCATAGAGAATAAAATATGAGTCATGGCTATCAAATAATCCTGTAATAATAGCCACAGTCCGGTGATGCACTAACAGTCCTAAAACAAGTCTCTATTGTAGCCCGGTGAGGCGCTAACGATCGAATGGTAGTAGCCACGTCTAATATAACACTCTCTCCTAAGGAACTAGGAAGTCAAACCTGTCACGTCAAGACAAGTATCTGGAGACTCGGTACATAGATGAATACACAATGTAAGCAACACGACAAAAATGTCAAGTGAGACTACACATATACAACAAGAGAATGATATAACATATGTAAATGAAAAATATGTAAGCAACATAATGAAGAATTAATAAATGTATGTATTTGACAAGGTATACTTGTCTGCTAATTGTCCAAATCCGATATGCTAAAAATCAAGATCCAAGGTATACTTGTCGGCCAGAATGGTTGGCAACACGAGGCTTGGTGCGTAGGTGTTGCCGGGCGACGGTGAGGTTGGTGTTGCTCTGCTTTAGTTCCGGCGCGCCGTGCGGGATGGAGGTTAGACCGAAGATGCAGCAGTGAGGGGGCTCGATGCAGGCGCTGCTTCAACTGACGTTGGTGGTTGTGACTCGCAGAGGAATGACATGGTCGGTTGGCTCCAGGGAGAGCGAGGGAACGTTGTCAGTTTACGCACGAAGATGATTTGCAGATGAAGGAGTGGGGGTGAGTCAAGAAGAGAACAGATGATTTATATATGCAAGTATATGCGGAAGAGAGAGAGATTTATAGATGTGTTGAGGAGAGCACATAACTTGAATATACTTGGTTTTCCAATATACGGTAAATTATTAGATGGTTCGGACTCACCACGTGATAATGATGAATGGTGAGTCCGGCCACTAATTTATTGACAATTGGCATAAAATTTTCAAAATTATATAAAATATATAGAAATTCACTTGCATATAATTTAAAAAAAAATTTGTTTGAAAAATATTTAAAAAATTGACATAAAAAATAAGAGAAATGAATTGATATGATGTATTACGTCAATGTCAACAAATTAATGATCGGGCTCACTATTTCTTATTATCACGTAGTGAGTCCGAACCATCAATAATTTCTTCCAATATGCTTGGTTTCCTTAGAAATAGGGGAAGCAATTAGGGCTAGAGCTAAGAGAGCTGAAGATGGCATGGAAGAAGGAGAGTGGGAGGCAATCCCCGTGACTCGGTCGAAAGACTCAAACCCACTGAGGAGAAGCACAGCTCCTTCCAATTCACACGTTTAAGCTGGGTTTGCAAATAATAGAAGTTGAGGGTGGTGTTTGGTGCAAAATGGTTTACTTTATAGTTTATACCAGAGTACAATTCCTTCGTAAAGTAGAGAGGGATGGAAGGTTGCAAGGTGGGATTTGGGGAGGGATTTTTGTGTAAAACGAATTGTTTTCAACTAAAGTGAACTGAACTAGTAGATTTGGTTGGGAATTAAAAAAAAGAATCTCAATGATTTAATAGATGGTTTAACTAATGGTTTAAATCCATGGACCAATACATATAATATAAATAATAATTAATAATAATAATGATTAGAATTTGGGTACTAGAACAAGAGTTAGTAAATTACAAGATATACAACATTTCCAATAAAAACAATCTATAATTAATCTAGGAAAACAGGGTGTTACAAATTCTCTCCCACTATTAATTCTCTCTAAAATTTTCTAATTTTATCTTATCATTATAGTAGAGAATATCAGACATAGGTCCCACCTCCGGATGTTCATTTTTTTTATCCGAGGTTATCTATATGGACCAGTCATGTCCCAGAACCAGAATACTGGAGAGCGGGGAACAGACACAGCCAGCTACGTACATTGAAGTATAATCTACCTCGAATATACGGTCACGGCTGTCTAGATGCATGAGGGTTTATCTACAAGCCAACAGTCTCTTATGGTCATGAACAAGCCTAGTGTCTCAATCTCAAGCAAGTAAGTGAATGTTATAAGATGTTAGATCATCAGACATACAAAGTAAGGCGTCCCAAACATTACATAATCAGATGATCAAGAAGCTAGCCATACAAAATGTGAAGACTAGCAAGAGTTTCAGTCATACATGATCAACCTTAGAATTTGTCAATCATGTTACAGCCCGTAGGCAGACAGTAAGTAAAGTTACAAACGAGCTAACACTTGCTCGGCGGCTAAACGTACGTCTCAAAAAAATATTTTTACAAGGGAGTGGGAGAGCAAAATAAGAACCCACTCGTTGCCAGGGTTGCGCCTAGTGGTCACCATCTGGCTGGAAGGCTGGAGGATCCTCGAGTCCTACTCCGAAATCTGGCCGTATAAAAACCAGCTGGGTCAGACCCCGGAAGAGCAAGTGCCACAAGGGAGGCTTCACTTAAGAACTAAAACTAGCATATTAGCACATGGGAACATAAACGGTAATAAAAGGCATGAGTTAGAGAAAACAAGGTGATAAACGATAAGACAACTAAGGGACTATTCCGGTAGCCAAGTTACAACCCGTAAACCAAATAAAGACTGGGATTGTAACCCTTCACCTGAACAGAGCTTAGTTTCCAACTAATTATTGACAAGAGTAAAGCATAAGCAAGCATGTGCTAAAGTAATCATAGACTGGCATCGATTAGACAAGACTAGACTGGACTACATCCATCATTCACGACCAAGCAAAGAGTAAGACTTGATACTTTAACTAACTAGAGTTATCACAAGCCTAGTTACTAGCAAGAAGCAATGAGATGTTCCAGCAGCCGCAAGCCCTGCAGATCCAGGTTATCCAGACGAGGAGATTTATTAGAGTTACAAGAGTTATCAAGCTTACTGGTGCACTTTCAGTACTTATGTTTTCAAGAAGTGCCCCACATGACAGTGAGCTGGAAATGTGCCCTACTCGTCGACAGGCTACAAGTCCTTCTGGTGTGACCAGGATAACAGGATCGCCTGTGACTGAAAAAATTTCTCTATATGAACTACTTGATCAATCTAGTCATTAACCTAGTCAGATTCATTATAAAACCCTGACCGTGGTAACCAAAAATTCATGTCCTAGACATGATGCAAGACGAGACATGTAGCTTATAATACAGGCACAATCAAGAAAATCAACCACGGTGTCAAGACAAGAGTTACTTAGCAAGTCAGGATAGCTGTCACAACAGCATTCAAGATTATCATGTCATGTTAGGTTACTTGTTACTTGTTACTTGTCAAGATTGCTTGTCAGGAGTGCACCTCGACGGGCCACTATCAAGATTTTATATGTCATATCAAGTGTACTTGTTACTTATCAAGAGTGCGCCACGCCAAGTTGTGCCAAGCCAGGTTGTGCCAAGCTAGGTTGTGCCAAGCCAAGTTGTGCCAAGCCAGGTTGTGCCAAGCCAAGTTGTGCCAAGCTAGGGTGCGGCACTGCCAGGTTGCGGCACTTGCCAGGTTACGGCACTTGCCAGGTTGCGGCACTTGCCAGGTTGCGGCACTGTCAGGTTGTGGCACTGCTCATCTTCTCAAACCAGCATAAAAATACTTGGTTGAACCCATGAACTTGAAATGACCATAACTTGGTCAAAATAACTCCAAATTAGGACTTTAAATGGGGTAGAACGAAATTCTCTACAACATAGAACATCTAGTTTTGAAAACAAGCAAGTTTGATAGATCAAAACCATAAAAAACTAAAAATGTATTAAACTTAGATCTACAAGAATCCATCCATAAAAATCAAAAACTCCAAGTTCTAAAGAGGTTTATAATCATGTAAAGAAGAAAATGGAACAATGAAACTTGAGATCCATCATGAAGTAAGTTGCACTTGCCTAGGGCTCTTGGGTGTAGGTGGAGAGGAGTAAATAAAGAAGATGGAGAAGTTATGAGAAATAAATTGAGAAGAGAGAGGGGTTGACTTATATATTAAGACCAAACCATCTCAAACCAAACCAAGCTAACATGTTGAACCAAACCAAAATAAACCAAGTCAAGATTAAACCAAGACTAGGCTAAGCAAGACAAGTCTAACTACGATCCACCTGACAAATGTCAGAAATTCGTACACATATATATTAAAATACGTATAACGGAAAGCGGGAGTGACAACTCTACCCACCTTAAAAGAATTTTGTCTTCAGAATTTATTCAAGAGGCTAGAGGTGTCGGGGCAAGCTACACTAACCACAGGCAATCAATGACTAGCAATTAATCAAGCAATCATTCATGCAAGTAAGGAGTTAAGAGCATAAGGCATAAGGAAGACATTATACCTCATGAGTCAAACATGTGTAGATATCGTGATCGAATATCATCCTCACGTTTCCAAGTTGACTCACCCAAAGAGTGATGACCCCAAGCAACACGGACTAACTTAATAGTCTTGTTCTTGAGTACCTTCTCTCTTTGGTCTAATATGGATAAGGACTTTTCCTCATACGAAAGGTTGGTACCAACAACCAATTTCGAATGATCAAGGATACGACTTAGATTCGGGATATACCGTCGTAATTGGGATACATGGAATACGTCATGTACCTCACGTAACGACGGTGAAAGAGTGAGACGATAGGACACATCACCTACTCGCTCGAGAATGTCAAATGGCCCTATATACCTAGGACTAAGATTTTTCTGTACACCGAATCGAATGACGCCATGGGTAGGTGAGATCCTAAGGAATACGTGGTCGTCAATAGAAAACTCAAAAGGACGCCGATAAAAATTGGCCCAATGACGTTGACGATCTTGTGCAACTCGAAGATGATCTCTAAATTGTTTGTCCACCTCGATTGTCTGCATAATCATCTCTGGACCAAGCATCTATCTTTCGTCGACATCATCCCATGCTAACGGGGATCTGTATTTTCTGCCGTACAAGGCCTCAAAGGGTGCCTTCAGGATACTGGCCTGGAAACTGTTGTTATAGGAGAACTCCACGAGATGCAGGTAATCTTTCCATGAACCACCGAAGTCGAGTGTACATGATCGTAACGTATCTTCGAGAGTCTGAATCGTGCATTCTGACTGACCATCTGTCTGCGGATGATATGCTGAACTGAACTTGAGATGAGTCCCCAAACTCCCTTGAAGACTCCGCTAAAAGTGCGATATAAATATTGAATTTCTATCGGACACGATACTGACTGGCACTCCATACAATCTGACTATCTATCTAAGATACATCTCTGCAAGCTGATCCATTGACTGGCCAATTCGAAAAGGGATAAAATGAGCTACCTTCGTGAGCTGGTCAACTATAACCCAGATAGTATCTCTTCTAGCTGGAGATTTAGGTAATCCAGTTACAAAATCTATGGTAATGTGCTCCCATTTCCATTCTGCGATCGATAAAGGTTGAAGAAGTGCTTCTGGTCTCTGATGTTCAGCTTTAACTTGTTGGCAAACTAAACAATGAGAGACAAACCGTGCTATCTCCCTCTTCATGCCATTTTACCAGAAATGCTAACGGATATTACGATACATCTTCATGCCACCAGGATGAATTGAATACTACGAACTGTGATCCTCTGTCATCATCTTTTGTCTGATATCACCGCTGGGTACACAAAGACGCCTTCCATGTCGGAAAGTTTCGTCTTCGTGAATACATAACTCTGTTCTCCTTCCTGCTTCACATTCTGCCCTAAGCCGCTGAGCTTAGAATCTGTTGATTGAGCTATCTTGATCCTCTCAACTATGTTGGACTGAACTTGCATGCTGGCCATCAATGCCACATTGGTAGAAAAAACTATTTTTATTCCTATCTTCTGAAGATCTGCTAATAACTCTTGCTGTGCTGTTAGAAAATAAGCTCATGCTCTTCTAGTCAACGCATCTGCAACTATGTTGGCCTTTCCTGGATGATACTGTAAGTTGATGTCATAATCCACAAGTAGCTCTAGCCATCTCCTCTGTTGCATGTTAAGATCCTTCTGAGTAAACACATATTTAAGACTCATGTGGTCCGTGAAAATCTCCATGCGATCTCTTACAAGTAATGCCTCCACAACTTAAGTGCGAAGACCACTACTGCTATCGTGGGTTGGATAATTTCTCTCATGATCACGAAGCTGACATGATACATAAGCTACTACCTTATCATGCTGTATTAAGACACATCCCAATCCTCTGCCGGAAGCGTCAAAATAAACTGAAAATCCTTCAATCCCATCTGGAAGTGTGAGAATGGGAGCCGTCATCAATCTTTGCTTCAACTTTTCGAATAAACTCTGACACTCTATTGTCTAAGCAAACTGCACATCCTTGCAGGTCAACTGCGTCATTGGTGCCGAAATCCGAGCAAAGTCTGACACAAATCGTCGGTAATAGCCGGCCAATCCTAGGAAACTGTGAACTTCTGCGACGGTGTTGGGACCTGGCCATGTCTCTATGACAACTATCTTCTGGGGGTCTACTTCCACTCCACCTCTGGTGATGATGTGACCTAAGTACGAAATGCGATCCAGCCAAAATTCGCACTTACTGAACTTCGCGTACAACTGGTGTTCTCTGAGAATCTGAAGAACTATACGAAGATGCAGCTCATGCTCTGCCTCATTCTTGATATAGACTAAGATGTCGTCTATAAACACTATCACGAACTGGTCCAAATAGGGCATGAAGATACGATTCATGGGGTCCATGAATACGGCTGGCGTATTGGTTGCTCCAAATGGCATAACAAGGAACTCTCAATGCCCATATCTGGATCTGGATGCTGTCTTCGGAATGTCTTGCTCTCTGACTCTGAACTGATGGTACCCCGATCGCAAGTCAACCTTCGAGAATACTGCTGCCCCACTGAGTTGATCGAATAAGTCATCTATCCTTGGTAGAGGATATCTGTTCTTGATTGTTACAGAATTCAAGGTACGATAATCAACACATAATCTTGACGTACCATCCTTCTTTTTCACAAAAAGTATCGGGGCTCTCCAAGGCGATCTACTAGCACAAATAAATCCCTTGGTTCTGAGTTCTTCAATCATCTTGTACAAGATCTCCAATTCTGAAGGTGTCATCCTGTAAACTCTCTCTGACACTGGTGCAGTCCCTGGAATCAAGTCGATAGTGAACTCTCTCTCTCTTTCTGAACGCATGCCTGGAAGCTCTCCAGAGAATACGTCTGGGAACTCTTCTACTACTCTGGGAAATTAAACTGCTTCTGCCACTGCCATCCGCAAGACTGGTGGAGTAGGTTCTACTGCGCCTCTGAAAAAAAAACTCTTCTTCGTCAAGAATACCAAAATTAATCCTGCCAATATGGCAGTCTATTCTTGCGTATTGATACTTCAACCAATCCATTCCTAGGACCACATCATAGTCGGCCATCGAAAATTCTATCAATCTAGCGAAAAACTCTCTACCGCTAACTGCAATTCGACACGAGGAAAAGTCTCTATCTACTCCCACAAGACCATTACCAGTAAGTATATTGAGCCTTACTGACAACGACTCGGGCTCCAGTCCTATTCGTGTAGTGAATCATGCAGACATAAATGAATACGATACACCGAAATCAAATAATACTGATGCTGAAAAAGAGTTGACGAGAATGGTACCTGCCACCACCTCACCTGATGCCAATTCTTCTGCCACGGCCAGAGCCATAGCTTGACCTTGTCCTCTCGGTGCTGGTCCCCTCTGTTGGTGACCTCTCTGCATGTTCTGAATCTGAGCTTGGGCCTGAGCATACTGTTGTGGCCTCTGCTACTGGAAAGCTTGAGCCTGAGGCGGCAATGGCCTCGGAGGATGGTACTACTGCTGCACTGGTGCTGGTCCCCAAACCGATGGACTGGTTAGGGTTAATAAAAAGAAACTGGCTCTATGCGGGCAGGACCCTATCATATGATCCGGTGCCCCACATGCCAAGTACAACCCCTGTGCTCTGCGACACTCTGAGACTACGTGTCCTGGCTTCCCGCAATGAGTGTAGCCCATCACGGAAGATTGCTTCTTCTTCTGTTGCTGAGGGTACGTCGGTGTCGAGTGCTGAACCGACAAAACTGTGGTCGCCCTCCTAGGAGCTCCAATGGTCAAAGCCCTAGCTGCCGGGACTGGTGTTGATGACTGGGACAAATGTCCATAAGACCTCTTCCGTCCTCCAGTTCGATCTATTATCCTCTGGAAGGTATACTCATGCCCCTTTGATGCTCGCAAGACGGCATCAAACGTCTGGTGCTTGAACTGCTCCACTATGATAATCTCTAGGTGGAGTCCCTGCTAGAATTGATGTGCTCGGTCCAATTCGGTCGCCACCAAGGTGGGAGCAAATCAACTAAGCCTAGAAAACTCGGCCGCATATCCATCGACCGTCCTTCCCATCTGCTTGAGATTGCTGAATCTGGTCTGCAGATCATACTGAGCTACTGCATCAAAGTACTTGGTCTGAAACTTATCGCTGAACACCGCCCATAAGATAGGCGTCGCCAATCTAACTACTTGCATCGTCCACCAGCTGCGGGCTAAGTCCAATAACTGCAGACGCACGACGGCCACCTTCTCACCCTCAGAAATCCTAGCTGCTTCCAGGATAACCTCTGTGTCCTGAAGCCATGCATCAGCAGCAATAGCATCTTCAGTGCTGTCAAAGAAAGGAGGGCTTAATTCCGCGGCTTGCCATAGTTCTCCTACGTTCCTTGATAACACAGATCCAGGAACTACCGTGACTTTCTGGCAGGGTTTGGCCTCGAACATGCGACCACAAGCCTGAACTACCGCTTCACGGAATTAGAGCACAGCTATGGTTCGTTTCCTACACCAAGCGTAAGATCTACTGCACACATCTCAGCGTTATTCTTGTTAAAATATACTAGAGCCTACCATAGCTCATATACTCAAGAACAGCTCCTCACCATGGGAGATAATATTCAGGCGAAAGCCGAACTACGCATTTTTGCGGACAACCACCATTTTCCTTATAATCTACAAGGATATGAACACCTTGTTCATCTTCCTTCTATTGATAATCCTGAAAATAGGATTTATAATTTTATTGTAGACTCTCTAGTAACAATAAACGGTAACCTGCATGATGGCATGCAGAATATTCGAAGAGATATTACTGATATTGGAAGGGAAATCATCCAAATCAGAAATGATCTCAAAAGCTTAGGAAAAATTCCTATGGAAGATACTGCTTCTAGCAAGCCTGCTAGAACAACTATACAACTTCCAAAACCCCTGGTGATCCAAAGACGTCGTTGGGCAAACAACATCAACATGATGAAACTTTCTTCAAAGAAAACCAATACTATTCCTACAGAAGAAATTGATAAAAATTTCTACAAGACCTTTTTATGGTTACAACAACAGGAACTGTCTTGAGAGATAGACAGTAAACACATTTACGATTATTATGAGAAACATGCTAAAGCAATCGACTTCTTTAAATGGAAGCATACGGAAAGTTCGGATTCTGACTCCTCCAACGATATGGAACCAGTCTATATTCCTACTATTTAGGAAGGTCAGGGTAGCAACGATACAATTGTTATCGAGGCTGAACCTCACACTAAGGTTGGGACTGTTTCGCCCAATCCTGAAGTTATTATGCGAGATCCAAATTTTGTTTTGGGGGAAACCTCTCCCTATACCTCAAAATTTAGAGAAGAAAGATGTAAAGACTGGAATAAGTTCCATTCTTCCCAGCAAGCATTCCATCATAATAAAAGATATTTGTCTGATGGTTTGATCTTAAATTTAGAAAATGTTCCACATAAACAAATCGGAGAATATCTTTCCAATTGGACTCAGAAGATGCAGGGAATGGCGTACTTCCTCCCTACTGACATTACTTCTAAAGGATATATTCACTACGCCACTAGTCATTGGCAAGGTGATAGTATAGCCTGGTTAAGAAACTTTGAATTGTTAAATCCTCCGGCTATTGAAGCTATTAAAGCTAGCCCTGATAAATATGCAGCTTTGGATGAGCTAGTTAACCAACTCCTAGCTGATTTTACAGGAGAAAGTTCTAATGCTTCAAAAAACTATAATAAGATGTTACACAAAATGGTTTTGTGTGATATCTGTATGCTTGAAGAATTTGTGTCCAAATATATTGGATTAATTTTCCATTTAAACAATGTCAGAGAAAAAGAATTCTGGATGGAGGGATTTTTTTACCAAAATCCCCTACCCATGGAATAATATTATTAAAGCAAAATATGATGAAATCCGTGGTGGAGTTCATACAACTGGTATGCTATACGAACCATGGAAGAAACCTGTGAGCAAGCTAAGGCTTCATCACAGATGAATAAATTCATCAAAAACTCAGTACTTGGTTATAGATGTTGTAACAAGTACGATGAGGATGTAAACTTCCAATTCGGATGTCCGCCTGTTTGGCAGAAACCGAAATGGAAAAAGACATAGAAAAAGGGTAAAACCTTTGGTAAGAAAAAATGGAGAATCACTAAGAAACGGTGGAAATCCAACTTCAAGAAGAAGTTTAAAGCTGAAAAGAATTTTTGAAAAAGAAAATTTATTAAAAAGAAAAAATTCTAAAGGGGTTGCAAATGTTTTAAATGCAACAAAGAGGGACACTTCGCTAATGAATGTCCGGAAAATATTCAATCCGTGGTCATAACTGACCTTGAGGAATATGGTATTCATATTGGAACCATAGATGAAGTAAGCAGTAATACTTCTGCCTCTTCTATCTATGAGATTGAGTGTATTGCTGAATCTTCGGAAGAAGATGAATCTTCTGAAATTGAAGACCTCAGTAATGCTATAGAACATCTAAAGATAAATATGAATACAATAAACAAAACGTACAATCAGATACGTATTACTCTTTTGGATGATAAAGCTATCATTCCCATTGAAGAAGAAATTTTTGCTGGATATACTTTATACTCAAAAAGAGGATGTTTGTACCAAGAGATACAGGAGTGCTGAGATATTTCTCGGACTAAGAATTTTTATACCTCTCGGATATTATGGTGTTATCCATAGTGTTCCGTTACATACAAATAAAGGTATACTTTTGACACAAGGATTTATTGAACCAGTGTCAAGACATAATGTATGTATCACCGTTAAAAATACAGTTTATGAAGGTGATTATGTTATTCACCGTGATGACCCCATTGGGTTACTAGTAATACATAAATATGAGGATCTACCTACTATAGAAGAACCCCTTCCACCAAAAATAGTTCCTCAACCTGTTTCTAGTTCTAGTGTTGGCTCTAGCAGGAGAGACCCTGAAGAGAATTACCAGAATTTAGAATATACATGAATAGACTCACGTCAGAGGAAACATCAAATTCTAGCCTCCAGCAAAGTGAAGGTGAACAATTTGAAATCACTGACGAAGATTTGGAAAAGCTGAAAGAAGCTATTCCACATTCAGATAAAAAGGAAGTTTATAAACCTATATCCTTCCAGTCTCGTTTTCTAAATAAACATACCTATGTATTTGAAAGAATGCAAGGAAATATTGAGCTTCGTGGAGGAGAAGATTTTTCTTCTATCTGCCTTCTCGATAAAAAAATTGAAAAATTAAAAAAGAAATACCCAAGAATGAGATATCTCCATATTGGGTTAATTCAATTAAAAATAACTGGTTTATTCCGAACAAGAATTGATACGCCCATACTAGTAGTCTGTATGGATGAACGTATCATAAACAGCCCCCTTAATAGTATTATTGGAGGGGCAAAATCAAACCTGGTAAACAGGTTATTTGGAATAAATATTCATCCTGATTTTTCGATAAGTCTTGATGATGAAAATATTGAAAAAACTTGTACTCTATCCATAAACCTTCAAGGCATAGAACTTATGCCAGGTTCTAAGGTTTTGGGGATACAATGGGAGCATTGTATGGCTTTAAACGATACCCCAACGTTTAAATCCATTACTCCTAAACATTTAGTTAAACTATTCGAGGTTGGTATAGGAAAGACTATACAACCAAGGTTAGTCAAATTAGAACATTTAAGACTTGACAATGATATGCAAATTTTTGTCAAATCTTTAAAACCAAAACTTGAAGTACCTACGGAGTACTATATTGCTTCTGGCAATACTATTTCTACTGTCTTAAGCTGAAGTAGACCTTCAGCACATAATGCTGAGTCATCCTCCTCTAATTCAGTAAGAATTTCACGATCTAACTCAATGGGACATCTAGATTCGGAGAGAGCATTATCTTCTTCTGATATATCTGCCCATAGAGCTAGTATCAGTGAATCCCCTATAGAGGGAAGAACTAGACTCTTAATGGATGAAAGATCCAGAAGAGATAATCTAGTTATAAGCGCACCTTTACCCCGAATTGGGGAAAATAGTTCCGATTTATCATAAATGAGTAATAAACCCGCAATTCCTGCGAAAAATAGTCTCCAGGTACGGAGAGCAACAAGTTATAATGCACTCCAAATTCGCGAGGCATATAAAATGCTATGTTTAACAAAAAAATTTAAAGACATAATCAAAATTGAGGCGTCCAAGTCAAATTACAGAACTATTGTAATGCGACACCTGGAACAAACCAAAAGGCTTCTTCGTGAGCATATTCATTTTTACAAAAATAGTACAAATAACGACTTAATCGAAGAAAACAAACAGAAACGAAGGGTAACCTTCTCCAGGGCTGTTCGGGTCTATGAGTTGGACTCTGATTCTGAACCAGAACCCGAACATGATCCCCATATGGATCATATGGATCTTTCATTTGAAAATCAGCTTGATCTTGAAATTTCTGGAACATCCGTTGATCAGGCCGGAATTGAGTTTGGACAACTCGACCTTGAGGCTTGGCTCCAGTTAGACTCTGGAGATACCTCTATCATTGCTGATAATACCCTTGACTGGGAAGAATTACTCAACCCAAATAATGCTAAAGACAACTCTTGATCTAAAAACTTTTTCGCAGGGACATATCTTTATACCTTTGACGATTTGTATCCCTGGATATAAGGAACTAACTATTCATGCCCTCCTTGAAACGGGAGCAGAAGTTAGTTTATTACAAGAATTGTTCATACCAGAACATCTACGTTACAAACTTGATCGTCCCTGTAGATTAAATTATTTTATGGGAAGACAAATCTCTGTCAATTTTGGTGCACTGGTTGATGTACAAATCCTCGATATCCATGGGATTTTTAAAACCTATCAATACACTTTTAGATTACTCCCAAAAGAGTTTGATAATGATTGTTTACTTGGCATGGATAACCTTCGGTATTATCCTCCCTTCAATCATCATTATTTTGACATCAATGGACGCTCTATTCCGCGCGTCCCCTTTAATGTCTTCTCGCCGATAAATTTCCACCTGCAGCTCAGTGTGGTAAGATTGATGGTAAGATTTGCACCTACAACATTCCAATGGATAACAGTTTCCATCGGATCATTCATGGAATGTTAGAACCGTTGTATTCTGATAACCCATTAAAATGGTTTGATAAAGCCCCACGTTACTGTAAAATTGAGCTCTTAGATATACATAAAGAATCAAAGGTTCGTGTGAATAGCATCATGGTTTCTCCTACAGACAAGGAGGAATTTGCTAAACAGATTGATGAACTACTTGACTAAAATTAATACAGAAAAGCTATAGTACCCACGCATCCCCAGCGTTCCTAGTCAGAACTCATGCTTAGATCAAAAGAAAAAAAGCTAGAATGGTTATTAATTACCGAAAACTTAATAGTTTTACAAAATTTGATGGTAATTTTATTCCCTCTGCTGAGAATCTAATTAGGCAGATACAGGGAGCTAAGTTTTATAGTAAGTTCGATGCCAAATCATGTTTTTGGCAAATTAAGCTTGCTGATAAAGCTTCCATTGAGTTAACAGCTTTCAGTTGTCCTCAGGGACATTTTGAATGGTTAGTTTGCCCTTTGGGTTAAAAAATGCTCCACAGATATTCCAGAAATGGATGAATTCTATATTTGGACACCTTGATTTTGTTGTTGTCTATATAGATGATATTCTTGTATTCTCTAAAACAGCAGATGATCATAAAGAACACTTATTGCAAGTATCAAAGTTGCTACTTGATAATGGTATCATTCTTAGCCCTAAGAAAATTGAACTGTTTAAAACAGAAATTGATTTCTTGGACAAAGTAATTAAGAATGGTCAGATTGAACTACAACAGCATATTTATGCTAAAATAAAAGATTTTCCTGAAGACTTCAAGACTTTGAAGGAACTTCAGAGCTTTCTTGGATTGCTTAACTATGGCAGAAAGTTTATCCCACATCTTTCTGCTAGGGTTAAAAAATTACAAGATAAGCTGGCTACTGAACAAGCTAAGTATAAGACTATGACTGGTGAGCAGCCCAGGAAATGGGACACTAGTAAGATTTCTATTTCTCTTTCACCTAAAGAGAAAGATGAAATTACTAAAATTAAAGATCTAGTAAAAGATCAGAAAATTCTCTATTTTCCACTTGATGAAGACAAGTTAGTCTTACATACCGATGCTTCAGATTATTTTTGGGTAGGAGTACTAATAATTGCAAAAATAAAGAAATTGTGGCATATTCTTCTGGAAAATTCACTAAAACCCATATTAAGTATGCAACTTATGATAAAGAACTATAAGTTTACGTATATATCTTCTTTATAGAAATTTTATCATTGAAACTGATAACAAATCTGTGGCTCAGTACCTTAAAAAGAAAACCATTAATAATCTCGAAGAAAATCTTCGAATGATTAGAATTGCTATTTATTTAGAAATTTTTAATTATGAAGTTAATTATATTCCTGGATATACTAATTTTCGTGCTGACACTCTTACCAGGCCATAATGCTATGGACCCGAAGGAGTTTTCACGGATCAAACAAATCCACGAGGAGATGAAAAGGCAGGAGGCCTTTACTCCAGTTGGCCCGAAGAAGGCGGCCAAGGCAAATGCTGCGAGCAATGCAGCCTCTTCGTCCGGGACGACAATGGTGAACAACCTAGTCCCAGGGACGAAAAGTCCCAAGACGGCGAATAGCCAAGTTCTTCCGGCGAATAGCCAGGTCATTCCGACGAATAGCCAACAGGGGAATAACAGCCCCAAAGCCGCACAGGCATCCGCACAGGCAATCCTGAGGGGACCCAAGAAGCTGGTTCCTTTCCAAAGAAAAACATATGCCAATACTATGGTAAAAAACTGGTACAACCAGGAGCTCGAGAAGAATGACAAAGAGTCCTGGGATAAATTCAATGGCTGTTACCGAGCCATACAATCTAATGATATGAAGGGGGCCAGTTTCTGGCTATCCCAAATCGAGAAGCAGTTTCTGGCCGAAAAGGTGAAAGCTGCACAACATAATATAAAACTCTATGAACTAAGGCAGTTGGCATTCACGATGATCGCATATAGTGCCACATCATGGTCACCTGCTCTAGTATCCAAAGAGAAAGACCTCTTCCAAGGGCATAGTACGGAACATAAAGAACTTCGGGAAATCCTGAAGCAAATCGACAGTCATGATCTGGTCAATTTTTGGATCCCAGACATACTGCGGTTCTATCAGGCTATGTCCATTGAGAATGAGCGCCTTCAGTGCATGGAGACTGAGGGTATGGTACAAAGTATGATCACTATGTACCAAAAACAGATAATCGACGAGGCCCGTCTCCTAGCTTATTTCAAACGCTTAGATGATTCTGAAATCACTAAGTATTTTGAAGGCATGGAGATTGTTTATTCTTCTAACGGATATATTCACTGGTATGTTGTTTCCAGGAAATTGTTAATATGATATTGCAGATCAATAAAGGATTTATTCACGAGGTGTTCATTTGTACCTCTGATAAAGAATACTTTGAGACGACAATCCCAGAGATCTGCTGGGAGGTAGCCGTCGCTCATTCATCCAGGTTCCAGGCGATGTTCAGGTTCAGGGTTTGAAGCATCTGGGAGGAGAGGAGATATATCAAGACTTTCCCTTCCTACCAAATTTGGGAGCTTCATCGTCTTGAGGGAGACCCAGGCTTGCAGTTTTCCCCATTCAAGAAGGAGAATTTTCGTGAAGTCAAGGAAAGGTATGGTGTGGCTCATGAATTCTTCGTGGAAGCTCAGAAGATGCATCAGAGTTCTGCCGCTATTTCCTGTAGTAGCAAGGTCATTTTGGCCAACTACCTGTACAGAAGGCCAGAAGACGACGACACAGTGCCTGCCGTTTTGCATGAATTTTGACAAGCATGAACCTTGGCCCCGTGGGACAACAAGCTAAGGATGACATGAACTCTGAAGACCTCCTTATGTCAGGTCTTCAAATTGATTCAAGAAGCGAGGTGGGCCTATGAAGCGGAGGCTCACATATGAAGATGTTCTCAGATGCTACCGGAAACGGATGGGCTGGCGTCTGCCAAAGAAAGCAAAAAAGGCACCTAAGCCGGTGTATGGAAGGCTTGTTCATGTGTCTCCTCCAAAATCTCCATCTGTGGTCGAGACAGATTACACAATTGAAGATTTTTCTCCCGACAGCGATATTCAGGCTTGGGAGGAAGCAGAGCGAGAATATCGACACTGGTCCCCGCCACGTGGAGAGTCTCCGTCTACATCCACCGTTGATAATTGGGATGGATGGTGGGATGTCGTTTTCGAGACCCCATAACTCATCAGCTCGGTCGTAGTTTCGACCGCCCAGAGAGACACCTCACTTGGGGCTGAGGGTGACCCTTCACCAATCCATAATAATGACAGATGACGTGTATTATTCCTTCTTATCTGCAATACACGTAGTATGTGTGTTGTCCCTAACTTTAATAAAGCTTCTTTTTTAAAGTTAGAAAAGATCCGGTAAACCTTAACCGGTGGAACTGGTGGTACTACCGTCCTCTCCTATAAATATGTATGTTGTGTGTAAGTGAGGCTCCATTGTCAGGCAAATCTCAGATAAGACCTATCAGGACTCCATTGTCAGGCTCTACAGACTGAGCTGGCTGAACTGGTGGCTCTGGATCCCCGGAAGGCATAACTCTGGAGGCTGCTCCTGAGAGCTGGGCTTGGTCTCCTTGTTGAGGCTGGTCTACTGGAGGTGCTCTGCTTTGCTAATCGGTAGGACCAGGAATAATGTCGCTGAAGAAACGACATGGAAAACAATAAGGAAGGACCATGATAGATCGAGGATATAAACATGTGACCAGGTCAAGATTTCGGAAAGATTAGAAGAAACGAGTAGAGATCAAGGGCGAGTGCCGATTGAGGCATCTATTCAGTGAAACCCTCACACATCTTGATTTACAAGACCTACATGGGCCACCACTTAAACCGTATCACGTCCCAGAACCAGAATACTGGAGAGCGGGGGACAGACACAGCCAGCTACATACATTGAAGTATAATCTACATCGAATATACGGTCACGACTGTCTAGATGCATGAGGGTTTATCTACAAGCCAACAGTCTCTTATGGTCATGAACAAGCCTAGTGTCTCAATCTCAAGCAAGTAAGTGAATGTTACAAGATGTTAGAACATCAGACATACAAAGTAAGGCGTCCCAAACATTACATATTCAGATGATCATGAAGCTAGTCATACAAAATGTGAAGACTAGCAAGAGTTTCAGTCATACATGATCAACCCTAGGATTTGTCAATCATGTTACAGCCCGTAGGCAGACAGTAAGTAAAGTTACAAATGAGCTAACACTTGCTCGGTGGCTAAACGCCTCAAAAGAATATTTTTACAAGGGAGTGGGAGAGCAAAATAAGAACCCACTCGTTGTCAGGATTGCGCCTAGTGGTCACCATCTGGCTGGAATACTGGAGGATCCTCGAGTCCTACTCCAAAATCTGGCCGTACAAAAACCAGCTGGGTCAGACCCCAGAAGAGCAAGTGCCACAAGGGAGACTTCACTTAAGAACTAAAACTAGCATATTAGCACATGGAAACATAAATAGTAATAAAAGACATGAGTTAGAGAAAATAAGGTGATAAACAATAAGACAACTAAGGAACTATTCCGGTAGCCAAGTTACAACCCGTAAACCAAACAACGACCGAGATTGTAATCCTTCACCTGAACAGAACTTAGTTTCCAACTAATAATCGACAAGAGTAAAGCAAAATCAAGCATATGCTAAAGTAATCGTAGACTGGCATCGATTAGACAAGACTAGACTAGACTACATCCATCATTCATGGCCAAACAAAGAGTACGGCTTGATACTTTAACGAACTAGGGTCATCACAAGCCTAGTTACTAGCAAGATGCAATAAAATGTTCCCGCAGCCACAAGCCCTACAGCTATCCAGGTTATCCAGGCGAGGAGATTTATTAGAGTTACAAGAGTTATCAAGCTTACTGGTATACTTTTAGTACTTATGTTTTCAAGAAGTACCCCACATGACAGTGAGCTAAAAATGTGCCCTACTCGTCCGCAGGCTACAAGTCCTTCTGGTGTGGCCGGGATAACGGGATCGCCTGTGACTGGAAAAATCTTTCTATATGAACTACTTGATCAATCTAGACATTAACCTAGTCAGATTTATTATGAAACCCTGACCGTGGTAACCAGGAATTCATGTCCTAGACATGATGCAAGACGAGACAAGTAGCTTATACATGCACAATCAAGAAAATCAACCACGGTGTCAAGACAAGAGTTACTTAGCAAGTCAGGGTAGCTGTCGCAACAACGTTCAAGATTATCATGTCATGTCAGGTTACTTGTTATTTGTCAAGATTGCTTGTCAGGAGTGCGCCTCGACGGGCCACTATCAAGATTTTACATATCATATCAAGTGTACTTGCTACTTATCAAGAGTGCGCCAAGCCAGGTTGTGTAATGCCCCGCTCCGTACGCTGTATTACGCTGAAGCGTTGACTCAAAGAGTTTGCGTTGACCCGATGATGTTTTGATGCAAATCGATATGAGAGTTACGTTGTTCCGAGCAACGCATCGAAATAAGTCGATGCGAAGAGTTACTTTGTCCCAAAGAATGCATCGAGTTAAATCGATGCGAAGTGCCGCTTTGTCTCGAAGGATAAGTGCGTTGAATCGGCTCGAAGATTCTAAGAAATCGAATCGACCAAGGCGTAAGTCCGAATCGATACAAGTATTAACTTTAGTTGATTTCAGGTACAGGCTATACATTTACGCTAAAATATTAGAGGTCGACATTCTGTCTTATTCAGTAAGGGGTCCGCGAAACCAAATCGTCGCCTTGCGATGGGCTAAAACTTGGGCACGGTAAGCCAAATCGGACGTATGATTCAATGAAGCACGAAGTGCTCGAATGGCTAAGTCAGGAGAGTTGGTCGTACAATGAAGTTATGAAATCGAGCCACATCGGCTCGACGAAACGACAAGGTGGAAGGATTGACTCTTCTTTTTACTCTTTCGTGCCTAAGTCAGAATATATCATTGTATTCTAAAAGTTAACTTATCGACGCCATGGGCGTGGTCCGATCGAAAGGTTAATCATAGTGTGTGTCGAACACTAAGTTAGAATAATTAAAATAAAACATGTATCAAATGCACGAGTCGCTATGGAACATTGGATATCGTACAGGCGAGCGCCTCGGTGCACAAGCCGCAAGAACATGGGATAACTGTACTCGGCGAGTGCTTTAGTGCACAAACCATACCGTGCCTTCGTGCACAAGTTAGAAAGACTAGAACATTGAAAGACAGTAGACGAGCGCCATAGCGTGCAAGCCCGAATATTGAACACTAAGTTATAGAACATAAAAGATGGCTTCGATGCGTGCAGCAAGTGTATAATGCGAAGGGTAGATAATAAATGTGTCAAAACGTGCCTACATGTACGAGATCATAAAAGATGGCTTCGTTATGAAAGAATACAGTTGTGGCACGAATGTGGCGGAACTGTCGAAAATGACATGATACCTCGAAAGGTGTTCGGGACCTTCGGGTCGTTCGGTTGACGAACATTGAGTTGAGGCATGATGCCATCGAATATTAAAACGGAGCATAAAATGTAAGAACATAGAAAGTTAATTGGAAGGAACACGAGATGATAAAGTCCGAGTCTCGGACTCAAGACGATGTTTGGTTGTTTGATTTTGATTGCTTGGATAATAAGGGTGTTGCATGGTCGAATGGAATGGACGAGAGATAAAATGTGATTACCTCCCGTGCACGGGTGTTCCCTCGAACGGTTAAATATCGGAGCGCCCCGGAACCGTTTGGCCTAGGAGGGAATGATATCTTTGATAGGCGCACATCCTTAAGACGACTAGCACTCGCTTATAGATGGAGAAAAGCCGCAAATGATGGTATACAGCGGTAACGTTTCGGTTATTGGGATAGCAACCCAACCGTGAAACGTCGGGTTACCCAAATTCGAGAAAAGAAAGGAGAGAAAAGAAAGTAAAGAACTCCTTTAGTCCATTCCGGCGCGGATACGCCAACGGCCTTCATATAGCTAAGGAACAATGGGTTAAAAGTGTAGGCACGTATGTGTCCCGCACACATAGATCCTGCTTAGAGATGCACTCATAACATGACAGGGAAGGAATGAGACGTATTCACCTTGCGTCGGTGCAAGGGCGAGTGCATCAACTTGGTAAGAAAGTCGTGCCACGAATCAAATACAAGATTGCTTGGTTGCTTGCCTATTTCAATTCGAATAACATGCTTGCCATGCTAACATGCTTTACGCTTTCGAATATGCCATAAAATCGACCCTAAGGAGAACATAGCAAGATCATAAGCTAAGTTGCATGATTCAACATAAATACTACAATGTCGGTTTAGAAAGAAGGTCTTTGCATCAGTACATGTGAGGACGAACGTACTGATCCCCCACCAGCTTTTATGTAGGGTACAGAGAATGGATGGCTCGCGGCGAAGCGTCGCTGGAACCCGTTGAAGCTTGGAATGCCGAAGCGTATTGAAGCGTGTGATCGCATTGACGCTCGGACTTGTAACAGGATTGATGCGGCCGAGATATAGAAGGCATGATGTATGGAATGGTGAAATCTTTTGTGGACAAGAGAGAACCTGAGTATTGTAGCCAATCTGGCATATATCGTTAGGCTATCGAAAGCCTTTGTAATATCATTTCAAATATCGATCAAGTGAATTTTTTCGTATAATCTGTTTTCCTTTCGTTGCTAATATCAATTCCAAAGATAACCATTTGAGAACTTGTCATCTTGCCTTGTATGAGTGCAACTCCAGGCTCGTACGACATCACGCCCCTTGCGAGGATGATAATTCGGGTGATTCTGAGTCGGGACATGACAAATTGGTATCAGAGCTCTAGGCTCAATTTCCTCAGGATGCTTGTGTCGTTTAAATTCCAAAGAGTTGCCCACCACCAATCGAAATCACTCTTGACTCTACTCGATGCCGCACTGGATGTTCCATGCAATAAGTCTAATTCAAATCGTGTAATTTTGTCGCATGTGTTTTGGAAATTATATGATGTTGTTTCACTTAACAAAATGCCCTGGAAAGGCTTTTGAAAGAAAATGAGAAAAAGTACAAAAGTACAAATTATTTCTGGAAAGTATTGCTACGGAAGTCTGATCTGAGAACGATCACTTTGTTCTTTGGACCACACGATGATGAAGAAGAAAAACTGGTGGAAGATGAACAGCTGAAAGAACTAAGTCACCAGAAAGGTATCGACACACTGGGCACTAATGGCGAGGTCGAATGCTTTCCTGCTTTGCTTCACTCTGTTCTTGAAGAAAAGTTGAAGAGGAATGCTCTGGAAAATCACTTTGCTCTCAAAGTATCTGGGCTCTGATCTCTATGTTCTGTTGTATCTTCTGTTTTAAAATTTAGTCTATTTATAGACTAGACCCTCTATGCGTAAAAAGTAACATAATTGAGTCTCTACGTGTCACGACCCGCTCCCGAATAATCGTATACGAGTCGGACACGCCCAGCCTTCGTCGATGGACACGACGAAGTAAGCTGTACAATACTAAGAAAAACTCAAAGTCACAATGAAATGTAAACAACACCGCTTTTATAATGTTCCCAGAAAATCACCAATATCCATCAAGTCTTTTAAATACAAAATCAGCCGGAGACAAATTCGGTCAAATAAAATAAGGATACAATAATGAATATCCAAGATACAATCTCCAGAAAAATAAAATAAAATGAAAGCTACAATATCCTGATGCAATCACAAGCTCCATGTAATCTCCCACTCACCTGCAACGTATCCTGTCAGAAAAAGAGCAAAGTATAACCCTGACCAGACAATATATAATGTAATCTGTAGTACAAAATAAAAGGTGAAACCAGAATACCAGAATACCAGAACATGAAATGAAACTACGGTACCAGAGATAAAATATAAAAACTGCAGGCAATGAACGACAATCAATATGCTAGACAATGAACATGGCTATCAATGTACAAGGCAATAAATCACGACAATCAATATGCAAGTGTGACAATTTTGAAATATTAAACTAATGTGTGACCGGCTTAGGAGCACAATCAATCAATGAGTCAATGAGTCAACTCTACAAGGTCCGGCTTCATCGTACGTGAAGTGTACGATTAGGCTATCCACAATTACCTATGTTGGGTGTGGTCACACAAAAGCTAATATTTCCCCCAATCCTCGTAATAAACAATGACTCACAAGCAATAAACAATGTACAAGACAATCGTGTGTATCTCGTGTCCGATATGAGAACATGGCACAAGAATGTAAGACAGAAATATAGAGTACAAGTCGAGTCAGTGTACTTGCCTCGATTTGGTTGCACGAGAGTAGTACTGCATGGTTGTAAATCACCTGGTAATATTTGTACAATTTTATTAGGGTTTGAAATAGTGACATTTATAGCTAACCATATAGATAATTATCTATCTATAATAATAATTATAGGCAAAACTAGCTAGCAATATTTATTTGGAAAATATAACATAGATTTAAAGCTAATAAAATAATACAAATATTTAATTAAACATCATTTGAAAATATTATTTGAAAAATAATATTTAGTTTGAAGATCTTAAAAAAAGGTTGTCCTTAACAATTTGCTAAATAATATGTAATATTTACTAACATTGGTTAATGACATTATTATTATTTTAGAAAATATTAGTCTAAAGATAATTTCTATCCTCTAGCCAAAATAATTTATTTAAACAATACTTACTGACTAAACATTTACAAAACTTGGTATTAAGATTTTAGCAAAATAATTTATAACAACCTATATATTTTTAGGCAAAACATTTACCAAAATATTTGCTATAGAAAATATTACCAATAATATTACTTCGATAATACCAGCTAAGATAATTAATTATACTAGTTAGCTATTAATAGCAATAGTAATAATTTATAACAGTACAAGAAGATCAGTCCAACCCAAATAAACTACTGCTGCTGAAATAATTCTTCAAGCCCAACTGAACCAGCTAAAGACCAAACCCATAACAGCTAACCCTAACCTACAATTCTCGAAAGGCCATTAAGATTGACCCTGACTCTTCAGTTTCCCAAGGGTTAAAAGGCTAACACATCATTGAAAAGGAAAGAAAACAAATTATAGAGTTTCTCTCTCAACTAGCACTCACAGCTAACTCCTAAAGAACCGAGCCCATTCCACTATTTCTCAGTGGCAAAGAGAAATCTAAGAAACTCTTCCTTCTCTCTCTTCAATCATTCATTGCTCCACCCACAAAAGCAAACTAATAATTCCTCTCAGCCGAATAAAATAAATCCCACTTCATTCTCATGTCTTTTCTCTCCATCAACATAATTAATTCCTTCAATCGGCACAAGGAAAGTAGCCCCATCTCGAGGAACCACTGTTCGGTTCAGAGAAATATATACAAGTAAAATGACTGAGAGAAACTCTCTCGCTCCATTCAGTCACATACTCCAGAGACCCATTAGTCTTCTACTTTCCTTCCTTTCATTAATTCATTCCCACTCCCTACTTCACCCAGCCATCACTTCTCACCAACCATCACTTCCGTTCATTAATTCCCCCATCCTCTTCTTTCTCCTTCCCATTATTCTTCATCTCTACTCATTTCACAGCCGGCCATTCAATTCCCACTCTTCTCATTTACTCCCATGAACAGAACACTACTCCCACTCTATTCTATTCACACACTCTTCTCACCATTAATTATCATTCTCACTCATTCTTCCTCACTCCTCAACTCACCTAGCCGAACAAGGACCCCCCCACTTCATCTAAGTACAAAAACACACACACGCATAATTTCTCTCATCACTCACAATTTTCACTCACCTACACAGTAATCCCAAGCTCCTCACTCATCTTCTTCCTCCAGCCTCTTCTCAGCCGGCCTCACAAAATCCCCCATGGCTTCCTCTTCAAGCCCTAGTCTCAACTCCTCTTATTCCCTAAGCTTCTTCTACCTCCAGTCCGACCACAAACCCTAGTTATTTCCAAATATAAAACCCCAAACTGAGAGAACAAGAGAGAAGGGGGTTTCAAGAGATCGATGAGAAGGGCTCACCGGCCTAGAGGGGACGTCGATCTACGGTACGGCGGCGAGATCCGAGCACTGACGGCGAGCTTCGACCTCCGGTGGTGGCTCGGCGAGTCTGGTGGTGGCTCGGCACAGGCTACGAAGCAACGGCTCAAAACCCGAAGAGCCAGGCGCGGTTGTCGGAGAGGCACACGAGACTCGAAGTTAGCTCGAGTCTCGAGGAGTCAGTGCAGCTCTCGAAGCATCACCGCGGAGATCGATGCGGCTCTGCAGTCGAGGCGGCTTGCTGCTCGATGACGGTGGCGCGGTCTCCAAGATCAAATGCGGCAGTCGAGGCTGCGATGGGATGATGGCGGTGGCGATAAACTCGAAGTGGCGGCGCAGAAATCGAGGAGAGCTCAGACTGAAGATCGGTGGCTCGGCTGGGTCTCCGGCGACTCTGGTGGAGCTCCGGTGGTGCAAGGCCAAGGATGGTCGGGAAATGACCGCGCTCGGCGGTGGTTGCTCCTCGAGCAGAGAGAGAGAGGACTGTGACTGACAGTTGTCAGAGGGAGAGAGTATGGGAAAACGTGTATTAATATAATATTATTTATAGTAAATTAATGAGTGTCGGTGATGTAAATTAGTGTAGATCTGGGTGTATTATACAATGGCAGTTTTGTAATAAGATATAGATCTGGGGGTAGGAATTAACACTAGTAACAGAATTTTAAATTCAAATTAAACAGTTTTCAAAACAAAATTCAAAAACAGTTTTTAAAATCAGTAGTTCAAACATCTTCTGCAAATCAAATATTCCCTCCAATAATTTCAAGGATTTTAAATATTTAAAAATAATAACAAGATTATGATCTTTGCATTTAAGAGAGGATAGTGAGAGGACAGATTTCATTAATAAAAATAATTAGTTAAAACTAATTAGCTAGTTAAGGATAACTAAATACCTAATTATAATTATTAGTACACTTACTGCCACTAAAAAGAACAGTAACTTAATTTGAAATCAGTATTAAATATTAACCATTGAGAGATAATAATCAACTAAATCGACTAATCTAGGTTACTATTATTAAACTATTATTTAGAAATTAACATATACAATTATCAATAATAAATACTGATTACTATTATCAATAATTCATATAAAGATACCATTAGAGATCATAATCTATTCAATAGCATGAAGTAAAAAAAATAAAAATCAATTAGTACAAATAACTATTTAAATAAAACTAGGTTTTCAAGAAATTCAGAAAAATCCTTACAATTTATCAAAATAGTTTATAGGGAGTTACACTACGCAAGTAACTGCCACCCACGATTGAAAATCAATCTCTACGCATGATGACACGTGTCCCATATAGAGTTGTGGTCTCTACGCATGGTGACACGTGTCCCACAACTTCAACAAACTGGGGAGAGCATGTACACACGTTCCTCGATAAGTGTGGCATGAAAGCCACGTATGCAGACCACATTTTCACATAACCAGGAAAAGTTGAGCGTAAAATATCCCAAAATAAGCTTCCTGCGTAAAGTGGCTAAGAAATAGCCTTGAGCGTATAGCTAGCTCAAATAAACTTTACGCACACAAAAGTAGCTGAGATAGCCTTGAGCGTAAAAACTCAAATAACTTTCATGCGTAAAAGAAGCGGTCTTTTGAGCGTAAAGTAGCTCATCTGCACGTTAGACGACAAGCGTTGGATTTGGTACAAAAATCTTCTTGCCTTCTGTGCAATGTTCTGCCTAAAAATCATTCTGTCAGATCAATATCACGCGCATTAAATGCAGTCTGTCAGCCTGTCGCTCTTACGTAAAGTTTGAAGATAACTCTTGCGTAAAGGAGTTCGCGTAGAGTTAGACTTCGTTTGATCTCCGCGTAGAGCTTGAATCTGGCTCAGTAGTGTCTCTAAATGGGCCTTGCGTAGAGTCTGACTTTGCGTAAAATTCTTAACTTCTTTGACCTGGTCCATGAAGTTTATTTTATGCTTCTACAAGACCCCCTTCAAAGTTTTTAAACTTTTCTAAAATTTAAAATACTTTGAACAGAAGCGTAAAATCCGGGATATCCAACAGTCATCTGCGTAAAATTCGGGATACCCAACAGTCATCCGCATAAAATTCGGGATACCCAACAGTCATCTTAGAAGCGTAAAAGTCAGGATACCCAACAGTCATCTCAGAAGCATAAATTTCGGGAATTTGAACCGATTTCAAAATTTCCTATAAATAGAGCTTCGCTGGTAGAGAGAGAACTTTACTCATCTCTCATAATCTCGACTTCCTTTACTCTCGTCTTCAAAATCCCCAATCTTTGAAATCCCAGCTTTAACCAATGGCATAAAAGAGCAAGACCAACATCGACGCTAAGGGCAAGAAGCCCGCTGTCGATGCTTCGTCGACGGCCGAACGTGCGAAGACCACCGCTCCATCATCGACGATGACCCTGCAGACTAATCCCACTGTGGATCCAGCCATGAAAGGTAAAACCCCATCTAATTCGGCCGTGGGTTCGTCAGAGAAGAAGAAGAATCGAACAACCCTAAATTTACGCCCACATTTATACGTGTCAGCGTAAAATAAAACTCATCAAATACGCCCACGTCTATACGTGTCAGCGTAAAAATAGAAACAACAGAATACGCCCACGTGTATACGTGTCAGCGTAAAAATAGAAACAACAGAATACGCCCACGTCTATACGTGTCAGCGTAAAAATAGAAACAACAAAATACGCCCACGTCTATACATGCCAGCGTAAAATATTAAGCATTAAATACGCCCACGTCTGTATGTGCCAGCGTAAAGTTAAAAAATACGCAAGTCACCCACGTTCATACGTGTTAGCATAAAAATATGAAAAATACGCCCACATTCATATGTGCCAGCGTAAATACACAAGTGATAATGCTTTGCATAAAAGTCAATTATGAAAACAGAGAACTTTTGCACTTAATTTTTTATCAACTTAACTTCTACGCGTAAGCGTAAAGTTTGCATAGTCAAGCTTTCTAGTACAGAGTCTTAATTTTTATGCGTAAAATTCAGAATAAGTCATCTGCGTAAAATTCAAATTAGATTTTTACTAACTTGATTCTTCGTTTTCTTTTGGCAGTGGACTTGCAAATTTATCCTCTTGTAGAGGTATTCGGCTCACCAGCTAGTATTGTGGGCTCAAACTATTTAGAAAATTTGTCTCATGTTGAGTTCCCACAAAGTGACAAGTAGTACCCTGAAGAGAGACAACAACTGATAGCTGCTCAGGGAGACAGAATGCTGCTGTCATTGATGAGTGGAGAATTGCTGGTGTCGCTAGATGGCCAGCAATTTTTAAAGCCTACATTCATGTTTGGGGATGCTATTGATTTTTAATCACAAACGAACCCCAAGAAGGAGGCTTGCGTGTTTAAGTATCTCCCAGACATGGCCAGGAATTATCCCCTATCTTCATTTGTTCATGCCACACATCCAAGACAGATGCTATGGAACCTGACTCCCAGCAGTCATGGTAGACTAGACAGAATTATTTTCAAGAGGGACGGGACCAACCAAATGGGCTACCGTACCAGTACTCCCAGTGGTGGTATCATTCCTTTCTCCGGTCTACTGCCTGGATTCACACCAAGCGAGGATTCAGCTTTGATCCAACCAGTGCAAATACCATTGTTAGTAAACAAGTTAATGAACGCCTCAGTGTTATATCCCCAGGTCAACCCTAGGCTGCTAGGGTGGATGATCCCTCATAATAAAAATTAGATTCAACTTAGTGATTGGATTATAAAAAACTTCAATACAGAATTGCGAGCCATTGGACTATATAAACCAGTAGCCTCCACGAATCAGGGCATACAAATGAATAATAACTTGTTCTTGGCTTTGATGGAGTTATATATCAGTTCAACAAGTGTAGAAGCATGGAAAATACTAAAGAAATTGACTCATGCGGCCAAGAAAGACCCATGCGGCTCAGAAAACGCATGCAGCTCAGGGAGTCATGCGGCATAAGGAGCTATGCGGCCGGAGGTATTCCATGCGGCTCAGAAGACACGTGGCGTAACAGTGCTCCCCTTTGATCCATGCTGCATTAATTGCTGTGACGGCTGACCCCTCTAAAAAGTTGACAGACCTGACACCAAAGCAGGTAATTATGACTCTGTCATGATGATGAATCTCTAGGGAAGAGAAAGAAATCTCTGACACAATCCCCCGAGAGCAACAAAATGCCACGTGGCCCTGCCACGTGGGTGTGCTTTTGCGGCTCGAAGTGAAGACTTCCCATGCGGTTCAGAGTGAAGCTGTCCCATGCGGCTCGAGTGGAATCATCCCTATGCGGCTCGAGAAGATCATGCCCATGCGGCTCAAGCAGACACACCATTATGCGGTTCATGCGGCTCATCATATGGTTCAGAAGTCTGAAGGAGGGGGCCACTGCCCAGACAGCCCTGACACGTGTCCCAAGTCTTATGCGACCCAAAATTCATGCGGCCCAAATCTCATGCGGCCCAATCTGCATGTGGTTCCAGTCTCACCATTGGCTCTCAGGACACGTGTCCTCAGCTGATCAATCTCCCAGATTTATAGCAATCCAAGATCGGGTCGAATCCCAATGATCTGGGGCACGTGGCAGGAGAATAAATTTAATTTATTCGCAGATATGAGAGAATCATTATAAGGAAGATTTATGCCAATCAGCATTAATTGCTAATGGGGATTTGGTGTAATCTACCCTTAATGGTTCTGATTTGTCACAATCAGAAACGAACGGCCTGGATTGATCAATCCCCAGGCCGCCGCCATCTCCAAGAGCTAATCATTGGCAACCCTAGCGATCACATCCCACTATTATAAATAGCAAGGTGCCATTCCCTTGTGAGATATAGGGAGATATACAAAAAAAAGAATCAGAGAAGAATACGGATACACAGAGAGACTTCCCCCATAGTCAGAGAGAGAATATACACAGAGAGAGAGAAGCCAGGACAGCAATCAGAGAGAGAGCAAGAAGGCATTTCTTCGTCAACGACCAAGCAGATCTTCCCCGAGTCAAGGCTGCGTACCGATCGTCCAAGGAGTAAGGCAGAGCGGCCATCGCTTTTCCGAGCCTCTATCGTCATCCCCCAGAATCTAAAATAAACAATCGTACTTAGACTGCTGTACCTAGGTTTTCGTCCCTAGGCTTTCTTTGTACGAGCGAGTTTGTATTGTGAGTCTAAGTTCAGTCCTCCGATAATTGTTCTGTACTTTTACAATCAATGGCAAACACGATGGCGACTCTGCTGGGGACTAACTTCTCCACGGCTGAGGAGTTGGTGACGCAATCGGACGCAGCCAAACTTGGCTCTACACAACAGAAGATGGTCGTACGCTTCGACCAACAGGCGTTCGAAAAGATGCTCTCTGAAGGTAGCACTGGTCCGGTCCAGAAGCGCACCCGCACCATAAAGGCTCGCAAAGAGTGGAGGCCAAAATCATTTGCTCCTCCGCAAGCCCTTGATGGGGTGCTCTCTATTGCTCAAGATGGCGAGAAAGACTCCCCTGCGGCCCCCCTTCAGACCGTAGACAACTCTGCTGTCCCCAAGTCCGGCAGAAGAAAACACTATGATGCTGGACTTGCAGGGGCAAAGAGGAACTCTACGCGATCCGAGCCGCAGAAGAGTATTAGCCGCAGGGAGAAAGCCCATGCGGCTACAACCGCCGACCGTATAAAGAAAACTCATGCGGCCACATCTGTCAGTCGCATAACTTATGCGGCTACAGTTGCCAACCGCACGGATGAGACTCATGCGGCTGTTAAAGTCAATCGCTTGCAGAAAACCCATGCGGCCACAGATGCCAACCGCATACGGTCAGCCTGCACGGTCGTGACTCCTAACCGCATAAAGACTCATCTTACAACAAAAGACAGCCGCATGCAGACAGCCTGCACGGCACCCAATGCTAGCCGCATAGCATCCGTCCCACGCTTTTTTCGATCAGTCTTCGACCGGCTCTCATGCGGTCCTGACTCTGATCATTCTCTGGATGATAATCCAGACTCTGTGGTATTCGACTTAGACTCCTCCTATTACGCACCCACAAGTGCTAAAAGGAGGAAGTCTAGGGTAGCACAGGCTCATCAAGTCCAGACGACTGCCCCAACCTCTGACTATCGGGGCGTCCCGCTGATTATTACGCGGGCCTCTGATCGGAAGTTGTATAAAACCACTCAAGTCCAGCCCCCGGCGGCAAACAGACAAAGTGGTTCCTCTGACCTGCGTGAGGTTATCCTCCATAAACGCAAGAAAAGAGAAGGAGCTTCGGGGTGTAAAGAGCCCTCACACGGACATCAATGCACCCAGATCATCGTCAACTGCTGTTTCAGTAACGCGGCGGTGACGAAAGACCGGCCATCCGTCTTCCAAAGACTACATCACCCGAGCTCAGAAGACGAGACACCTCCTGTTGTCTCCTGCAAATCCATGCAGAAAGTTCTCGCCAAGGGAAGAGGGAAGAAAACGAGCATCTCCAGCCCAAAGGTGTCAACTACTGCAGCTAAGAAACCGTCGTCTAAAGGGTTGTCCTCCACTGGAGTATTCCAACACACCCGTTCGAAGACGAAAACTGTTGCAGTAGGAAGTTCGTCGTTTGCAACATTGGGGGTCGTCGGAACTGGGGGTAGCACTCCTCCAAACATCTACGACAATCCGACATTCCAGGAATACGGACTGGAGGAAGCAAATCCTCCGACGGATACAACAGATACCGACGTCCCCAAGGACATCCTAGATGAAGCAAGCTCCGAAGTCGGGGGTAGTGTTCCTTCCGAGTCTGAACCTGAAGAGAACATCCCCACATATCCTGATGATTTCTCGATACACGGGTACGACTCGGAGGGTACATCCTCCACCACTCCTTCCGTCACTCCTCATGTGAAGACGGTGTTCATGACAGACAGCAATCAAGGCGGTTCCGGTGATCGCCAGCGCATCGACGCTTTGGAGGCCAGATTGCACGCCTTGGTCAAGTCTGTAGACGAGATCAAAGCGGCGCTTCCTAATCTGCAGGGGGTGACACCTGGCCAGACAAGCACGGGTCCCCCAATCAACGTAGATTCAAATTCGGCGGCACCGAAGCCGGGCAATAATCCTTCCGAAGTAACGGCTCCGACTGCGACAGATGAGACCCGAGAAGTAAGGAGAGAAGTTCAAGAGCTCCGAGCCATGTTCCACGCCAGAGAAAACTCTCAAGACTTCAGAATACGGCAACCATATCCTGCTGAATGGAGGGATGTTCCATTCCCACCAAGATATAAGCCGTTCAATATCAACCCCTATGATGGCAAGACCTCAGCAAGTCGGTACATCACTTACTTCGAGGTCACTACCGACCATCTGCCCCATGATGACGCTATCCTGACACGGTTATTCATTAGGGCATTGGAAGGAGTCGCCTTCGATTGGTACCGCAACCTGCCGGACAATTGCATCCATTCCTTCGCTGGCTTCAAACGCCTGTTCTTAGAGAGGTTCTATGAGGTAGGGTAGGACGTCACGATGTCTACCCTCATGGACGTCATTCAAGGAGAGAAAGAGCTGACGAGGAATTACATTGAGCGGTTCCGTCAAACCGCAATGAAGTTACCATCTGGCAACCCGGACTCCTCCTTGATCGAAATTTGCCAAAAGAGACTACTCCCAACAATCAGTCTCTAGATGGGCGAGAGTCAATTCAAGGACTGGAAGGCTTTTATCATTAGTGCTACAAGTGCCGAAGAACGATTAAAGAAGGCTCGCCAACTGGGATTACATATCTCAGAGGGAGAGAACAAGAGCAAGCGTCCCAGCACCACCAACGACAATGGGGGTAGCCCCTCCAACAACCGGGACAACAGAGGCAAACAGGCTATGGTGGCCGATATAGCCCAAAAGCCTGATTCGCAACCTACGGACAAACAATGGCCTCAAATCACTTACTCTTTTGAAGACGGTCACGTCAAGCCTATCTTAGACATGCTCATACAAGGAGATAGGATTCAGCTTCCTCCACCAAGACGGGAGCCTCGGCCGGCTGATCTGGAGAACCCAAAGTTCTGCCATTACCACCGCTACGTCCACCATGCTACGCATGACTGCTACCAACTGAAACGATATATCCAGAACCTCATCGATTCGAACGCTCTGGCCATCGATTTCGAGGAGGTAACCGTGGTAGCCAACATGGTGTCCGTACAATTCGGCAGCTTCCCTCCAACAGAGACCCAGGACGGGGTTATACCCATCCCTCTGGCAACGATGGAGATTGCTAATCTCCCACCTGCTCAAGCTGCTGGTCTAGTACCCCTCACCACATCACGAGGGGAAATCATGTGGGTCCATCCGGACCTAGTCCACGAGGTAACTCAGTCTACTCCATCTTCTAAAAAGAAAAGTGGAAAAGTCAGATCCTGCCGCACCACCTCAGCAGATGAAGAGGAAGTCACGGCCGTTGTTACTCGATCCGGAGCACAATCTCAACCTATGGCTAAAAACTCGACTGATGATCATTTGCCCATTGCCACGGATGCTCCGGGACCGGCTCAGCCTTCGACGACCGACAAGCCTAGGCCGAAGGAGACTCGCTTCGACAAATCCCTCCGAAAGGAAACATCTCAGGGGCTGGAGAGGCCCTACAACTTCGACATCTTGGTGCAATTGGCCAATACACCGGCCAAATTGTCCTTATATGAACTCCTGAGGCTCTCGAAGGATGTCCGTACAGCTTTGAGCGATGCACTTCAAAATGCCGACGCGTACCTGGCTCAGGTCAACCTCACGGGAGAAAATCAGCCCGCAGACCTCCAAGACAGCGCCTGTACGGGAGCAATGCCCAACATCGTCTTCACTCCATAAGACATGCTCATCAAGACTAATCTACACGATCGCCCATTATACTACACAGGCTACATCGGCGATGTAAAGGTGGACCGGATGCACATTGACCCTGGGTCTTCCATAAGCATCATTCCAAAAGGACTACTGCACCATCTTCGCATTTCGATGCATCGCCTGACCCCTACAAACACCGCCATCAGCGGGTTCAATTCGGGCAGGAGCAACCCAATCGGGAAGATCCGTCTGAAATGTCAGATTGGCGATCTCCAATCAGAAGTCACTTGCTACGTCATAGATGCTGACACTTCATATAACATCCTTTTGGGGTGCCCTTGGATACACGATTACATGATCGTGCCTTCCATGCTACACCAATGCTTCAAATATGTCGACAAGCACGGCTTCGTAAGGACAGAATTTGCTGACATCGATCCCTTCAAAGGGGTCGAATCTTATTACTCGGACTCCTGCCTATACGAAAAGTCGAAGAGGCACCTTAAAGGAGGAAGTAGACAAACTGATGTTGAAGCAACCACAGGATCAGAAGAACCTCTGACAATCCACCTCCAGGCTCGTAAACCAGGCAATTCCGCACCCCTTACGGCCACGCTGCGTAAGGACGCGATCAGCCACTCGGCACAGGAAGAGCAGTTGAGAATCCGGCTGCCAAGGTCCGGCCAGGTACCGAGACCCACGACAGGGCCACTTACCATCAGATTGCCGAGAGTCGGTCAATCCCAAACAGAGAAGCTCAATCCCTCCGATGGACCTCTGACGATACGCCTGCCTAAGAAAGGTCGTCACCCCGATGCGAGGTCTGACACTTCAAGCGAATCAGCCACCCCTCGCTCCACATCAAGTGCCAGACTGGGGGTTGTTAGTCTACCGACAACCCCACGCTCTGCTCCGTCAGTTGAGCCTCTGAAGATCAAGCTGACTAGGACGCCCTCTCAATCTTCATTCACACAGGGGGTAGCCGAAGAGGAACCAGAGCTAGCCAAGTATGTGGCTGCCCACACTGACGCTCCTTCCGCAGATGATGTAATCCCTCTAGAAAAGATACCTTACTTCATCAATAAAGGGTTATCTTTGAACTACACCGAGCTCAATAAGCTATGTACAATGTATGCTATGGAACACGGTATAGGCACTCACCTACATACACAGGTGACAAATTGTACACCGCTATCCAACTTACTCCAGTAGAAGACGCTTACCGAATAATCGAGGGAGGGGACCACCCAATCATCTTCGGCCGGACAAACAACCCGCATCCCCTCGCCATGGAAGAAGTCGACTTCGGGTCAGATGCTGGAAGACTGCCTCTGTATCTCTATAGCCTTCAATCCAAATATCTCATGCAGAAATAGGGATATGATCTAGAGACAACGCCAGGACTGAACTACGGTACTGGACGACGATTACCTTTGAAGACGCCAGCCCCGACGGGCAAACCACGGAACTACTATAACAAAACCTGATACGGTTTAGGGTATGTAACGCCTACTACGACCCCTGAAAGCTCAGATGAAGAATGCGACTGGCAGTCACATTCAACCGGATCACCGACTTCCGACTCAGATACCAGCATCGGAGATGTGTTCAGACAAGTCATGTCAGTCAACATGGCATTCACCGACGCTTACGAGGAAGACGAAGACGTCCCCAAAATCCTTGAGCTAGAGCCATGGGCCCAGCAATTAGACGCACAATGGGAAAAGTGGTTCGAACTGAGAGAACCTCCTACTGAAGATGAAGTCATACAAGTGGATCTCGGCAGCGAATCTTCTCCAAAACCGATCTTTATCAGTAAAAGCCTAACTGACGAAGAACGAGACTCGCTGTTAGAGCTTGTCAGAGAATACATTGATGTGTTCGCCTGGAGCTATAAAGACATGCCGGGGTTAAATCCTGACATCGCTCTCCACAAACTCAACATACGGCCAGATGCAAAGCCAGTCAAGCAGCAACAACGACGCTTCCGCCCAGGCATCATGGATGCGATCGAAGCCGAAGTCAACAAGCTAATAGCCAGCGGCTTCATTCGTGAAGAGCAACATCCTGATTGGGTCGCCAATATAGTACCCGTCCTCAAGAAGAATGGAAAGATTCGAATCTGCATCGACTTCCGCAACCTGAACGAGGCATGCCCCAAAGATGAATTTCCCCTTTCTATTACAGACATCATGATCGACAATACATGCGGCTTTGAACGTATATCATTCATGGATGGATTCTCGGGGTACAATCAAATCAAGATGTCTTCCGACGACGAAAAGTACACTTCATTCCGAACCCCGATTGGCACATACTGCTACACAGTCATGCCATTCGGTCTAAAGAATGCTGGCGCTACATATTAGCGAGCCATGAGTATCATTTTTAGAGAACATTTGTGCAAGACAGTGGAATGCTATGTCGACGACATCGCCGTCAAGAGTCGCCGTAAGGAGGATCATCTGCAAGACCTGAGAACGGTGTTCAACTTAATGCGAGCCCACAATCTGAAGATGAACCCTACAAAATCGTTCTTGGGCGTATCCAGCGGGAAGTTCTTGGGCTTCATCATCACTGCACGGCGTATCCATGTAGACCCCGAGAAAACGAGGGCAATCATGGAGATGGGTCCCCCGAGAAATCTCCGTGAACTTAGAGGTCTCCAAGGGAGGCTAGCTTATATCAGGAGGTTTATTTCCAACCTCTCCGGGTGATGCCGACCGTTCACCCACCTCATGAAAAAGGGAGTCTCATTCGTATGGGATGAGGAATGCCAGCGCGCTTTCGATGACATCAAAGAATATTTATCAAATCCTCCGGTCCTGATGGTCCCGATCCCTGGAAAACCATTCCTGCTCTATGTACGAGCAATGGAACACTCTCTCGGTGCCCTGCTGGCACAAAACAACGACGCAGGCCACGAGCAGGCCAATTACTATCTCAGCCGAATGATGGTCGGGCCCGAACACCGATATACCGCTGTGGAGAAAGAATGCCTCGCCCTGGTATTCGCCATTCAAAAGACGCGGCACTATGTCACGGGGCAAACCATACATGTGATCTCACGAATCAACCCTCTCAGGGTCCTCATGACCAAACTAGGGTCACTCAGCTCCCGCCTCGCTACATGGGCGATATTGCTGTCCCCCTATCATATGATCTTCGTCCCGCAGAAGGCTGTCAAAGGTCAAGCCCTGGCAGACTTTTTGGCGGCCCATCCAGGATCGGAATCATCCAGAATATACGAAGAAATCCTAGATGAGGTTGCCGATTCAAATACAACCACCCACGATAACATATGGCGAATGTTCTTCGATGGCGCTTCAAGAACCGGACCCAAGGGAAACATCGTCGTCGGAGTCGGAGTAGTATTGGTCTCTCCTACCGGGCTAGTGATCAATCGTGTCTACTCTCTCACGGAACCCTGCTCTAACAATGTGGCCGAGTATAATGCTTTGGTCATTGGCCTCCAACTCGCAAGAGAACTGGGGGTAGAATACCTTGAAGCATACGGCGATTCGCAATTAATCGTCAACCAGATTCGGGGGACGTACGAAGTCCGCCATGAAGACATGATCCCCTACCACCAAATAGCGATCAACATTATCTCATCATTCGAGGGATTCTTCATCGAACACGTCCCCAGACTCCAAAATATCGAAGCTGATGCCCTAGCAGGCCTGGCTGCTTCCCTAGCAGTGCCAAACCACTCTCATCATTCGGTCGATGTAATCGACCATGAGCTGGTCTGTCCCAAGAACAACGTTCAAGCCATGGCGAGCTATTCTGCTCAGATGATCGATGAAGCGCCAGACTGGAGACAACCATTCATAGACTTCGTAGTCTACGATATCCTGCCCGAGAATCCGAAGGAGGCTACTTCTATCAGACGGCGTTCTCTCAGATTCTTCTACGATACAGAGACGAAAATGCTGTATCACCGCTCCTACGACGGATTACTACTTCGGTGCTTGTCGAACGCAGAAGCCAAAGAAGCCGTACGAGAGGCTCATGACGGTGTCTGCGGGGCCCATCAGCCTGGCCCTAAGCTGCAAGACCGCTTTTGCCGGATGGGCTACTACTGGCCCACGATGGTGGCTGATGTAATAGATTATGCCCAAAAATGCAAGGCCTGCCAAGTCCACGCAGACTTCATTCACCAACCATCCGAATTTCTATATCCGACAGTGGCGTCCTGGCCATTCGAAGCATGGGGAATGGATATCATTGGTCCAATCACCCCACCTTCCTCCCGAGGACATCGCTTCATACTTGCGATCACTGATTACTTCTCAAAGTGGGCAGAAGCTGTCCCACTCGCCGAAGTCAAGACTTCGAACGTAATCAGCTTCCTGAAGCACCACGTCATCTACCGCTTTGGACTGCCCCGAAGGATCATCCATGATAATGGTCCGCAGTTTATAAGCCACGCATTCTACCGATTCTGCGATAAATACCGTATTCAGAATATCGCTTCGACACCATACAACCTGGCAGCAAACGGGTTAGCAGAGGCATTCAACAAAACAATCATCAAACTCTTCAAGAAATTTGTCTCCTCCAACAAACGCGACTGGAACGAGAAGCTCGGCGAGTGCTTATGGGCTTATCGCACCACGGTTCGAACAGCCACCGGGAATACACCATTCTCTCTGGTGTACGGGAGTGAGGCTGTTCTCCCATTAGAGACTCAGATTTCCTCACTCCGAGTCGCCCTCACTTATCAATTGACAACGGATGATAACTACCGACGTCGACTACAAGAGTTAGAGGCCTTAGATGAAAAATGCCTCCTAGCTCAGCAAAGAATCGAATTATACCAAGCACGCATCTCAGGAGCCTTCAACAAAAAGGTCAAAGTCAGAACATTCCAAGTGGGCGATCTTGTTTTGGCAGTCAGGAGGCCAATGGTCATGACTCACAAGACCACCAGCAAGTTCCAGCCAAAATGGGAAGGCCCATTTATCATCGAGGCCGTGTTCTCCAATGGTGCTTACCGCCTCGCCAAGCAGAACGGAGACTTGCTCATGTTGCCCGTCAACGGCAAGTTCCTGAAGAAATACTATGTTTAAACAACATTTTCCAGAGTTTCGAGTTATGTGCCCACTGGTACCACTGAACTCAACCCCCTAATTTTCCAACTTATTGAGTCACGTACCCTCTTGTACCGCTGAACTCATATCCCAAATTTCCAAGTCATGTACCTGCTGGTACCTCTGAACTTACACTTTGATTCCAACATTCACAGATTTTTGAGTCATGTACCCGCGTGTACCGCTGAACTCATGCCCTTCTTCCATAAACATATCCTAAATTCCCAAGTCATGTACCTGCTGGTACCTCTGAACTTACACTTTGATTCTAACATTCATGGATTATCGAGTTATGTGCCCATCGGTACCCCTGAACTTACATCCCGGTCACTCTTTTGAAAGAAAGTCATGTATAATCATACCGCTGAACTTTCTTCCTACAAGAGATCCTCCCTCATGATCTAATACCTGCACTTCCAGTGCACAACAAAGGTAATGGATCCACAAATTTTCAAGACGACCATGTCCTCATCACCTCTGAGTCGTCCCATTTTCGCCAAAAACAAATCACCCCCACATAGAATTTCCATGTCCTCATTACCTCTGAGTTATTCTACGTACCCCCCTTCATTGAGCCCACTCCTGTCATGTCCTTATTACCTCTGAATGGAAAGGCTCCGTCGAAGAAACCTTCATACTTGCCATGTCCTCATTACCTCTGAGTAAGTATGATGATCCCCTTTCGACCTATTACCCGTACCCACAACCGGAGTACGCCAAGGGTAATGGGTCCATAAATGTCCTCTGTTGACCACAAATGTCCTCTGTTGACCACCAATACCCTCCGTCGAGTTCGTTCCTGCCATGTACTCATTACCTCTGAGTAGGAAGACTCTACGTTCAAAAAAACTTTCCTACTTGCCATGTCCTCGTTACCTCTGAGCAAGTATGTCAGTTCTCTTTCATCCTATTACCCGTATCCTAAACCAGGGTATGCCAAGGGTAATAGGCCCACAAATATCCTCAGCTAAATTTCTTATAAACACAAACCTATCACCTCATCATGCCCAGGAGCCTAGCTGCTCTACGGCAATTCTTTTCTCAATACCAAGAGCACCCATGACTACTTTGCTATGGCTGCTTCAGGCATCCTGACCGAAACTTGTTATCTCTACCTAAAACCAAGGTACGCCATGGGTAACAGGTCCACAAATATATCCCCTATGCGGGGGAGAACATCACCACAATATCACAGGCACAACAGGCAATACAAATGAAAGGTAGAATGGAAAATACTCTTTATTTGAAGGAAGAAAAGAAGTACTACATATTTTGGGACCACGTCCCTTTTCAAAAAAAAAGAAGAAGGGAAAAACGGGGACAAAACAAGAGGCCGATTACAGCTCGGCATTGCACAACTCCAAAAGACGGTCCTTTACCAAAGCAGTCCCCCGATCAAGCCTTTGCTTAGCTCGACGCTCGGCCTCTTGGGATAGCTGCTCTGCGTCATTCAAATGTGAATAAGCCTGCCAGTTGTCCTCCACCTTCTTTAGGGCAAGCTCTAGATTAGCAGAAGCCCTACTATACTTGCCAGCCTCCTGAATAGCAATCTCTTTCTCAACACGAGCGGCCTCAAGCTCTGACTCTAGGAAAGCTAGTTTTCTCTAGAGCTCGAGGATCTGTTCCCGAACATCGGCCACCCCACGAGAAGCATCCGCTTCCCAAGTCGTGTAATTTTCAGTCCGACGGCTCCACTGGTCGTGCAACTGAGTCAGATTCCGACGGTCCTCTAATATAGCCGGTTTGAGTGATTCCCGGGCAGCCATCACCTTCTCCACCATGGTAGTGAGGAAGTTGCGTTCTCGATTTATGGCCGCAGGTAAATCAGTCTGTTGCAACGAGCAAAACTGGGCAACGAGACGGTCAGCCTCTAATAGTTTAGGCTCCAAGAGCGCAGCCAGTTCCTCTCCTCCAGGGAGTGTTTTAAGGATATTAATCTGGCCGCCAGCACATCGACGGGCCAGAGTGAAGGGAGTCCCCCTTTCCACCGCTGCTTCGATCCCCCTCTTCAGATGACGATGGAAACTAGCAACTACGTCCTGTAACGCATTATCCAAGACTTCTGTGGATGACGGCGTCAGAGGAAGAATGGCAGACGGTACCAGAGGGGCAGTTTCAGAAGTTACCGCACCCGCCACCAAAGAAGTAAATTCCGTACGAAAAGAGGCTTGAATGGCGGCTAACTCCTCTTCCGCCGCCCGAATAGCGTGAATGCTCGGCAGGGAGGAAAGGTTGACCCCCGAAATCACATTCGCAAGGGAGGACACAGGGGGTATCGTTCCTTGTCCCGGCAGTACCGCTGCCTGAGGCCCCAAGCTCGACCCAGACGAAGGACCCTCGACACACGGAGTCAGGCCCTCTCCGATAGGGTGTGATCCAGCAATATCAGTCACTGGCAATGACGGGTTGGGATCTGAACATCCAAAACAACCGTTAGACGAAGAATTTGAAGAATGACAGGAACACGTATGCTGATTCACGAATTATAGTTCAATTTGCATTACCAGGGGAAGAGCGTGGGGGCGACGGCTCGTTCACTACCGGCATAGTTTCCTCACCCACAAAGCCATCATGAGGGGGCTCAGATGTTTCAGGAACGGGCGCAGTAAAGCTCCCATCCTCCTGGGTTGAGGTTCCAGCAGGGCAAGAATCCTCGGTCGCAACCGGAAGCACCCCAGCAGCAATGATAGCGGTGCACACCCCACTGACTAAATGAGACAGGACTGGATTAGCCTCCGTAATCGGGTCCTGAGGGACGAGCTCGTCCGACGCCTATAAAGAGCAGAAGAAACAAATAATTAGGTCACAACATGAAAGAAGAAGAAAGGAAACAGCTGAAGCCCAAGTCACCTCAGGAACATCCTCCACATCATCAATAAGCAGCCTGCGACGTCTTACCGCAGCGTGCTTCGTAGAATAAGTTCGGTCGTCAGTGGTAGTCACGCGCCTGCTCCGTTTACGCGAGGGGCCGGGTATCACAGATGGTTGATCCTTCACCACCTCGTCAGACAGACTAGACGATTTACCCACGGCCCTTTCAGCTTGCACGACTGGAGGTTGAGTCCCAACCTCCTCACCCGAAGAATGGGACAAGTCATCAGTGTCCTGTTCGTCGTCCCCCTCATCCGCCCTATTGGACTCTGAATCCGACACAGGAACTCTATCCGCCTTTTTTTCCTCTTCTTGGACCCTTCTGGCTTCTCGGCCAGATGGGTGCCAACAATGAAGCTAGTATTCGTATCAAAACCAACAGGAGGTTTGCTCGCTGCAACATGATAAAGAGCCGCTATATACAAAATATCACCCTCTACCTTGGCGTCAGGGAGTGAGAAGCTGGCTCGGGTATGGGTCGCATTATAATAATGTCAAGCCCGAATGCCATCAAGTACACTGCCCTCGAAGCTCAAGCAAGCGCTAGGGCGATCCAGGAACAATTGACTATACCCAAATTGACGGGAAAATCTACTGGGCAGATAAGGCTCCAAGTATACCCTGTTCCGGTAACGATACACCAGGTGCGCGGGACGGATGTTGCGTAACCAAAGAAGCATCTTCTCAGTTAAAAGTTGGGGAGGATCAACGCCGTCAACGTGTACCCTCCTCACTTCTCCAGGGGTAAACTCAGGGAGAGATACGAAGAATTCGAGCTCGTCAATTCTCGCCAATGTCCTCCGGCAGGCCGGCATGGTATCATGTTTCCAAGGCTGATGACGATATCGAAAAATGAAGGCGTCATCAACAGAGACGTTTTCATCGGGTCCCGACCTCATCAATGACCGATAGTGCATCAATAACCGCCCCATGAGGTAGTGGTATGGTAGTTCTATCCGGTTAAAGTCCGCCGACACATCACGAGCAATAACTTTGGATGTAAAGGCACGAAGGCCGTGGTGTATGCTACACACCATGGCCGGGAGAAGTGCCAGCCTCACTTTGAAGACCAATTTTACAGCAGGAAGAATGAAATGGCGGCTGATCCTTTCTATAGAACCCGCGCCGCCCGAGACTATACAGTTGCGTAGCCACACCATCAAAAACCCAGCCAAGATCGCTTTATTAAACATCTCCCGGGTACCATAGTAGAAATAACTGAGGGAGTCGGTGCTACTCCCAAACCGGTCACGAGTAGACTTCGACTTCTTAACCTTCGACATCATATCCTTAACCTCCTCTGAGGTTTGGGGAGCTCGAGACGAAACGTGACCAGAAGGACGCAACTTAAAAAGATACAAAATCTAGTCCCTGGTATGAGGGGCGTTCCCTTCTGAACTATTTATCTTCTTAATAGCCATCTGATGGCAGGCGCTATGATGACACAACAGTTCTTGGTACACGGCGACAAAGCCAGGAAACCACTGATCCAAATCCCCGAGCTCTTCGTTTGTCGGCGTGTATACTTCAAAAGCTTCGTCTCCCCACGGCAATCTGGTCACAGTGGCCATTTCGTGAAGAGCAAGCCCCAGTTCTCCTTCGGGGGTAAAGAAAGTCCCAATACGTCGGTTATACAACTCCAATAGAGCCATAAACAAGGGCTTGTTAATGGGCAATCCATAGCAGGTACCCCTGACGGCGTAGTAAAGATCAATTTCCTGAAGAAATTCCCCGTACGTCCTCAGAATCCAGGAGGTAAGATTAGTCCATGTGGGAATAGGGTTAATCCAATTCAGCAGTGACAACCTGCCTATGGGATAAGACCCCTTGCGAGCAAGCTGATTCAGAAAAGTATCAGCTAGGGTGAAGGAAAAATTAGGGCCGGTTGTGTTCACAAAAGTACCCGGGAGCAGCCCTATCACAGTCCGACTCACGGAATCCTTGCCCGCACATATTAAACCCGTGCGTCCGTTGTGGTAAATTTTGCCCACAAATATTCCCTGTTGGATAGGAGTCAAAGAGCTCACCATCGTCCTGTTCAGCGGTACCATGTTAAACCACGAGAGAGGATAATATCGCTCCATCTCGGGAATATGAATCTCTACCCCGTCTACAGAAAAATCCCATTGCTCTGAGACATCCAGCAATCGGGAGTTCTTTATGGAAAAGGCATCCCCGAAGAGAAAGGCCGATTTCAGATATTCCCCATCCAACTGCCCCGAATTCATCATAGAACAAAGAAAGCTGAAAGGTTGTTTGTTGATAGCAGCCACCCTATCCCTAGGCTCATTAGTGGGAAGCTGGTCTACTATACGACGAATTAAGTCATCAAGTTGCACGCCCACGGCGCACCGAGCTGGACCCACAAGGAGCTCTCCTGCTGGGTTGGTTGGAAGATTCACTGAAGAAAGGATAAAAGAAGAAACAGGATTAAAAGAAGGCTAAAATAAAAATTTACTGAATAAAAAAAAAAGCTCTCACGAGCTTATGCGGTTCAGGTCAATAAGGTCTCATGCGGCTCCATTCCAGTGGGGTCCCAACTTATGCGGCTCCAATCCAGTTGGGTCCCAAGAAATGTAGTTTTGGGGAAGCATATGAGGTTCGAGTCAATACAGTCACATGCGGCCTAACTCAGATGCGAATTCCATATGACTATAGCTCGATAGCTCATGCGGGTTGGACGAGTGAACACATTTTTTTAAACAGAAGAATTCATGCGGCACAAAGCGCTATGCGGTTCAGCCTGTTAAAACACATAGGCAGCTTCGTTCAGAGGAGATTGTATGTAGTTTAGATCCGTCTTCTGCGATTCAAACATGGGGCTTTATCTATACGGCTCGGGCATGAAACAGTCATGCGGCTCACACAGCATATGCGGCTCACACAGCATATGCGGCTCACACAGCATATGTGGCTCTGCCATCAAGATTGGAGAAGGGGCTTGTGCATAAATATACAACAGAGCCATGAGCACTAAAGATCTAAAAGCAACCCTTACCCTCAAAAGCAGGACGAACGTCAGAGGGCACTTCGGGTGCGTCAGGTTCGACGGCTGACGAGGACGTCACCCTCTTATCCTTCGCGGCAGTGGAAATGGCTTTAGAAGACTTAGGAGCCATTGCTTCGACAATAAAGATCGGAAGGAGAAGACAGGAAAAAGAGTGAACGAAAGAGAAGGTAAAGAAGTCCCTCCGGCTAAAGTTACCCGTATTTATAAACAGAGATGGAGCATTTCGATTCCCGTGCATACACATAAACCGACCCTTCGGTTATCAAAATAAGCTGCCGAAAATGAAGGCTAAGCTCCTCGGATCCCGCACCAAAAAGCGTCCTTTAAAGATCGATAACACTTAAGTGCTAAAGATTGTCATACGTGGCAAATGATGACGTGGCTAGAGGCCATGCGGTTGAAAGTCTCCTGCGGCCGAATCACCTATGCGACTGAATAATTCATGCGGCTAGAACTCTTATGCGGTCGGGATTGCATATGCGGCCAATACAGCCATGCTTCTTGTTCAAAGTATTTCAATTTTACAAATTGAAAACTTTGAAGGGGGTCCTGTAGAAGCATGGAAAATACTAAAGAAATTGACTCATGCGGCCAAGAAAGACCCATGCGGCTCAGAAAACGCATGCGGCTCAGGGAGTCATGCGGCATAAGGAGCTATGCGGCCGGAGGCATTCCATGCGGCTCAGAAGACACGTGGCGTGACAGTGCTCCCCTTCGATCCATGCTGCATTAATTGTTGTGACGGCTGACCCCTCTGAAAAGTTGACAGACCTGACACCAAAGCAGGTAATTATGACTCTGTCATGATGATGAATCTCTAGGGAAGAGAAAAAAATCTCTGACACAATCCCCCGAGAGCAACAAAATGCCACGTGGCCCTGCCACGTGGGTGTGCTTATGCGGCTCGAAGTGAAGACTTCCCATGCGGTACAGAGTGAAGCTGTCCCATGCGGCTCGAATGGAATCATCCCTATGCGGCTCGAGAAGATCATGCCCATGCGGCTCAAGCAGACACACCATTATGCAGTTCATGTGGCTCATCATATGGTTCAGAAGTCTGAAGGAGGGGGCCACTGCCCAGACAGCCCTGACACGTGTCCCAAGTCTTATGCGGCCCAAAATTCATGCGGCCCAAATCTCATGCGGCCCAATCTGCATGTGGTTCCAGTCTCACCATCGGCTCTCAGGACACGTGTCCTCAGCCGATCAAACTCCCAGATTTATAGCAATCCAAGATCGGGTCGAATCCCAATGATTTGGGGCACGTGGCAGGAGAATAAATTTGATTTATTCGCAGATATGAGAGAATCATTATAAGAAAGATTTATGCCAATCAGCATTAATTGCTAATGGAGATTTGGTGTAATCTACCCTTAATGGTTCTGATTTGTCACAATCAGAAATGAACGGCCTGGATTGATCAATCCCCAGGCCGCCGCCATCTCCAAGAGCTAATCATTGGCAACCCTAGCGATCACATCCCACTATTATAAATAGCAAGGTGCCATTCCCTTGTGAGATATAGGGAGATATACAAAAAAAAATCAGAGAAGAATACGGATACACAGAGAGACTTCTCCCATAGTCAGAGAGAGAATATACACAGAGAGAGAGGAGCCAGGACAGCAATCAGAGAGAGAGCAAGAAGGCATTTCTTCGTCAACGACCAAGCAGATCTTCCCCGAGTCAAGGCTGCGTACCGATCGTCCAAGGAGTAAGGCAGAGCGGCCGTCGCTTTCCCGAGCCTCTATCATCACCCCCCAGAATCTTACATAAACAATCGTACTTAGACTGCTGTACCTAGGTTTTCGTCCCTAGGCTTTCTTTGTACGAGCGAGTTTGTATTGTGAGTCTAAGTTCAGTCCTCCGATAATTGTTCTGTACTTTTACAATCAATGGCAAACAACAGGGACTTTTGTAACCCCAATAGGTGAAATGGATTTTGCACTGCATGAGATACAATTTATCTCTAAGCTGCCAATGGGTGAAGCTCCATATGAAGAGTACGTTCCCCCAATTGGGAACTAGCAGAGATTAGGGAGAAAAATCGTTAGTTAGTTGAGGTATACCAAGAGTTGATGTGCCATTACCTGACTTGCACCACTATATATGAAAGTGGATCGCATTTGGCATACATCACCAAATGGACAACATATCTATTCTACCATAAGAATAGGATATCCAAGGATGACAAAAAAAAATTTCAAGATAACAAGCCTCAACCTATCAACCCTTATTCAATCATCCCTGCAGATTCAATAAACACTTGGATGGTCACATATAAGTCTCCAAATAAATATTTGACCACCAAGGCTGGAGAATTTTCTGCTGGGACCGAAGCATTAAGCTTTCTGAGACATGGCAGTCGAAAGCTTTCAAAAGAAGCCTTGCTGGCGGGCTTCCTCTTCATGTGGCTACGAAGATAGGTCGTACCAGGGATTGGCACAGCTGACAGGATTCACTGAAACGTATTATGGCCGACAGTACGTTTGGTGTTCAAGGTCAGAATCAACCTGCTATCGGCAATGGTATGTCAGATAAATGCAGGTTTGCAAATATTTGGTGATGAACTGATCAACAATGCTCCTCACCGAAAAGATTTTCCTAGGGTAGAGATGCCCTACACTTATTTGATGGGCTGGCTATTGCATCACAACTGCAGTTTGTTGCCACCAGGCCCTGGAAATGATACGAAGGTATTCTTCCAGAAGTTCAATAAAGCCACGTGGACTGCGACTTCAGTGGCGGATACCCGGGCAACACTCAACTATTCCTATGGGTGGAATTTTTTCTGCACAAGACCACCAGTCCCAGCTGACTATCTCGATGTACAATTTAAAGATATAGGTGAGGGGAAGACTTTATTACTTGTGCCATTTTTTAAATGGCTAATGTGCATCAGACCCTTACATCTGATGTATAGGAATGAAGACAATAGTGCGTTCGAACCGTCTCTACCCAGTCGGTTCGCTCGTCAGTTTGGATATGACCAACTTCACGTTGGTAATCCCTCTACCAGCTTCAACCATTATGGAAAATTAGTTGATGGTGCAAGGGCATGGAGGTACTTTAGCACTGCATGTACTGGTACTAGATTCCGTATATCAACTGCTACAAGTACAACTGAGCTACGAATACTTCATTCGTAGGCTCATTTTTATGCATCCATTCGTTCCTTCGTGAATGACTACAACATGAAGGGGAGTCTTCGATGGGCCAAGGAAGGAAACGTCGAAGAACCAGTCAGGATACCTTCGGACATACCCGATGATGTTGCTGTTCCAGATGAGTATCTGGAAGTGATCCCTACGGGAGTTGGGGAAACAGCTGCAGGACCAATTATCATCACCAAAACCCGGAAGAGAAAATCAGGTGCGGCTGTTACTCTTCAGGAGAAGAAGAAGAAGGTCACTGTTAAAGGGCCTTCCCGACAGAGAGCCGCTACTCCCGAAAGCGAAACTCCTGTCGAGGAGCATCAAAATATTACATCTTCTTCAGCTCAACCTGGAGAAGGGTCTTCAGCATCCCAAGCAGCAGCATCAACAGAAATGGTAGACGTCTTGTCTCCTGACGCCTCAGCACTTCACTTCATCTGACTTCGCCACAAAAGGCGAAAGATGTTGAAGACACCGCCATGACTCATACTAATGATCCAGAACCCACCCCTTCGGATGAACTGACCCTTGCGTTAGAGGATGATGACTGGGATCAAGATTATGACAAACTTTTGCCACGTCCTGCACCTACTCCAGGTAAAGATAAATTACACAAAATTTATACAAAATTATGTTTTATGATTTTGTATATTAACTATTTTCCTTAATCTTTGTAGGTATCATCTTTGCAGCAAAATTTATTGCTCCTCCTCCTTCTCAAGAGCCTGTCCATGAGGAAGAAATAGAATCTGAAGAAGAGAGTCCCTCTTCAAATAAAGATTCTGCTTCTAAAGGACACTCTCCATCTATGGCGATACCAGAAGAGCCTGTAGTGGAGGTCCACCAAGCGTTGCCTTCTCTTGCTGAAGAAAGAGAAGAAGAACCGATTGCAGAAGAACCAGCTGTAGACGAGAAACCAGTTGTATATGAAGAACCAACTGCAACTGAAGTACTGTCAGAGCTTAAAAGTCCTGCAGTCAGCAAAGGTGATGAAGACATTGTCAACCCATCAACCGAAGTCAGAGACATAGTAATAGAACCTTCAGTTATTACTACTAATCCGGCACAAGTTCTTGAGAAGAAAGTGTCTGAACCTGAATTGGTTACCATAATCACCATTCCCACCACAACAATCACCGTCACTGAAACTCAAGTAGTTTCAGCTCCAGAAACGGCCGGAGAGATGATCCATAAAAGTATCGAAGATATTATCTCTGAAGCTCCTGGGGATCAATTAGCTATAGCAACAATAACCACTATAGCTTTAGCCCCACTTGTAACCAAGGCAACAACGACATCCGCTCCCAGTTTTCAGAAGAAGGATTTAGCGGATCTTGCTGCCCACCGAGCTCTAAAGCAGAAATGAATCTTTTAGTCGAGATTCATACTAAAGTTTTGTATAAGACCTTGGCGGCCTTGATCAAGATGGTCCTAAAGAAGGGCCTGAATTATGAAAGCTTGGAAGCTGCAATTTCTTCCACCATTGGGAATGTTGCCATGTTCAATGATGCTGAGAGAGCAGCAGCTCTGGAGAAAGTAATAGAAGGACTTGAACAGCCTATCAAAGAATATCTAAGGCTGTCAAGTTAAACCCTTGAAAGTCTCATCGAAACCGAGTATGATGCTTTATCGGCTGAATACATCACTTGGGAGACTATTTTTAAGGAATCTCTCCAAGACTATAGTAGCAAAGTTGCCAAGGAGCGAGCTTTTCTGAATGAAAATAAACCCCTGTTAGAGACACATAGAGAAGCCTATAAAACTTCAAACATGAAAATCTATCAACAAAATGATAGAATTCGTGAAGTTGAGACAGAATTGGCTCGATTGAAGGCAGAGAGAGCAGATGATTGTAACTCGAGACAAACATATAATACAGAGCTCAATACTGGAAGAGAAGGTCTTTGGTGCTGAAGCTACCATTAAAACTCTTGATGACGTCAAGGATAAAATGATAGCTGCTTTTGCCGAACTCTCGCATCTTTGCACTGCAGAGGCTCGTCGCGCCATAGCTACTACAACTGTAGCACCCAGTTTCTAAAATAAGGGTAATTTTGAAATTTTGTAATTATAATCATTTAATAATGAAATTTAAACCATGTTATACTTTTTTTGTGATTTTTAGTTAATTTAAAACTATTTAAAACCATGACTTGTGATTTTGATGATTGACTAGTGTAATCCTAAAGTTTGGCTAAGCCTAGAGACTAACCATGACCAAGGAAGCCCAGTCATGTGATTAGGATGACTAATTACAACTTTTTAGCCTAAGGGTGTTTTGGTCATTTTGACACTTTTGTGAAATTGTAAATTATATGAATTAAATTTGTGCTAGTTAATTATTTGAGACTTGACCTAGAAGTTTAGCCTAATCTAGATGTTAGTCATGACCCTAGAGTCTAAGTTAGAGGGTTTCAACTAAGTAATCAAATTAGATTAATATCTAGATATTTTGTTAGTGTGATATTTTAGGCTAAATGTTAAGAAAGGTTACTTTAGTTGTGAGCACTTAGATTGGCTTGAATTTGTTGGAAAATCCTTGACCACTCATCCTAAACCCTAACCCTAACCTAATGGCAGCCATCAAACACCCCCCCTCTATAAATACAACATATTAACCCTTTAGCATCATTTTAAATCATTTTAATTGCCTCTTTTTGTGTTCTTCCCCAAATACCCAAATCAACTCCAAATTGAGCCTAGTCTTTTGTGTTGGACTCTCCTTCAGTAAAGGACACCATTAGTGGGTAGCTAGTAAGGTTTCGAAGCAAATTGACCGTTCAAATTGAAGAAGAACACCTTTTCCTTATTCATTTTTTATTGAGGTTTCACCCTCGATAGGTAATTGCCCTAAAACCTAATTAAATTTCAGTTTCTTTCCATAGACGCATTAATTTAGGGATCCCCTAGGTGTAGCCTAAGTTTGGTAGGAATTCGTGTCCATTTTGTGTCTGTATCGGACACGTATCGGTATTTTTAATAAGGTGTTCGATAAAATATTTGTGAGAAATAAATCGTATTAATTTCAGAATCTATTTAAATAGAAAATTAGGTTATTATATATATATATCAATAAAACATGTGACTGATTCGAAGAATTTGTGTTTTTCGTGTCCAAAATTGGACACGAACACGTGCACGAGGCCACGGTTCACTGTCCTGCTAGCTCGTGTCCAGTACTCACTGGACACGACACGAGACACCTCTACTTTTTGTCAGCACCTAGGGGCAATGTCTGACAGACCACCCACAAAGTTTCAGGTAAAATGAATGAGTATCGAAGGAGTTCTCGAACTCGCACGGATCACGCACACACTGTGCTCGTACGGGAAAATCGCACTGACACGTACTTCGTGTCGTGTCCTGCCACCACAAGGACACAATTCAGGGTGATGTGTGTGTAGCCCTATAACCCCTCTACGTGCGTGCATGAGCCCATGGGTATTCGTGCCCTGTGTTGTGCGCAATCGTGCACGACCCGGCCGCACGAGGCTGTGTTCAGTGAATTCACTGATACTTTCTGTAATTTGATTATTGACACTTCGTGTCCATTTCTAGGACACGTGGACACCCTCCACATGTGCATACAAATGTGGGACACCACTGTACATGACTGATTTAGGTTTTTACATGTGGGACACCATTGTCCATTTCTAGTAGTTTACTGATACTCATGTTCACTGATGAGGTTTTTCAGAGATGAAATGAGATTCTAAACCTATTTTCCATTATTTAAATTGCCAGATTAATCTATTTACTGGTGTTATAGTTTACTGCAATGTTTGTGTATTGATTGGTGTTAGGAATTAGGTTTTCGATGTAGTTTTGGGGCTGATAATGTGTTAACTATCAGTTAAATGAAACCTGAGAACTCAAAAGGTAAGCTATGATTTCCCATCATATATTTCCTGAGATTTCTTCGGGGTTAATTTTAACTGAGATTTTTATGTTTAAATAAAACTAAAAATCTAGGATTTAAGTTAGCTTAAACGGAAATTAGATTATATCTTAGACTAAATTCGAGTTTGGGTTTAAGTTAAAACTGGAATTGGGATTGTGTATGTGAATTAGTCTATGCATATGTTGTGGGTTAAACTGAAATGAAATGGGAATGATAACTGGGATCAGGATATTACAAATATGTTAGATAGATACTCATGTATCCTAAAGTATTAGAGGTAAACTGGTATTCAGAATTTGTGTATGTGTGTGTTTGAGACGAGAGGCGTATAGAGAGGGAGATAGAGAGTATTCTCCTTGTTAGTTGTGATGGCTAGGCCACTTAGATAGGTTTAAGGTTTGGGGTTTTGGAGAGTCTTGTATAGTGATACCTATATATGTATGTATACATGAGTTATATAAGTTAGATTGGTTCTATATGATACACTATGTATTTTATATAGGTAAGGGACTTGTGTACTGATATACGTCCAAAGATTTAGGCTATTTATTGTATATATATGTGGATGAGCTTTGAGGATATATATATATAGGTCATGTTTATATAAGTGGCTTTATGATTCAGTTTTATGATGTATACATATAGGTATTTGTTTTATACCTTAGCACATGTGTTAAGGTTGAGTAGAGTTTATAACATACAAGAATTGGTATACATTTATACATATAGGTTGAGGCTTCAAGATTTGAGTGAGTGTTCATATATGAATAAGGATACTAGTTAGATGTTTATAGCTTGTGTACCCATGGTAGGATATGAGTAATATCCAAGGTAAGGAAATAAGCAGGGAAAGGGTAATAGGTAAGAAATTTAGCTTATCTAAAGGATTGGTAATGTAGGTAATAGTGTTATAGGTTAAGCTTGTATTATAGAAAGTAGGAAACCTTAGAAATATGGAATTGGACATTGAGTATAGGTCATATCAACATGGTATAGTCCCAATAACCTAGAGTTGACCAACTAAACCAATTGACCTAGTTGACTAGATGTCGACTTGGGTTGACCCAGAGTTGACCCTTGATAGCCTAAGTTTGACCAGTTTGACCTAGTTTGACTAATTGTTGACTTAGTTGACCTAGTTCGACCTAGACAGTTGACCAAAGTTGACCAAGAGTTGACTTTGACCTAGTTGACTTAGAATCATGTAGTTTGCATTGCAGATTTTTATTATTTCAACTTGAGTACTTAAATAACCTGTTTTACTCTAAATAGGACTCTGTGACACCAGTTCGTACATCCATTCATATCTGTCATTCAGGGTGACAGGCGAGTAAATTCTCTGATCGTTTCATATTTGTCAGGACTTATATTCTTGCTCTAGATTACTTTACTTGATACTGGCACGATTGTTATCACGGATTGGTACTATATGAATCTTTTCTTGCGATATTATCTCTATTGTGTTCAACAGATACATATTGTGATGTGCATTTCACGAACATATTGTATTTATTTTTTACCCCCATTCATGTATACTCATTGTGCATCTTGTACTCTCATGATCACATGAGCTTCATGGAGAAACTATTGTACAAGGTAGCGTAACTGGATTGGATCCTTGTGTATTGATTGGGGAGGGTGAGTAGGAAATGGTTATGTGATCAAAATCCTATATTGTACAAATATTGTATGCGTCCATTGTACACTCACGTACGACGGAGCTACCTATTGTTATTGTATAAACTAACCCGTTTACGTAACCATATTGTGATCTAAATCACTAGTATTGCAGTTTTACTTATCCTATATATATTTTCAATTATAAATTCTCTCTCGTTTTTATATACATCTTCTTACAGTTCATGTATCTTACTTTTTTGTATGCTTTATATTTCCTAACACGTTATGAACTGCGTGAGATGTATTGTGCTCGCTCCTATCCTGACTGGACCTGTTAAAAATATTACAGATGATGATGGTGACTGCCCTACCTTCTATGGGGCACATGAGGGTGACCTTCAGGAGCCCGATGAGCATCTAGCTCAGTAGATGGTGCCTAGTCTAGTCTAGTATTTATAGTTTTCAGTTTGTATCAAATTGTCCCGATTGTTAGTTGAGACTTAGTTATATTCAGGACTTGTATTTATTTGTATTGAATATCTACTTTGTGTGGTGTGATAACTCTATTTATATTCAGTTCCTTCCTTTTATCTGATTCCATATCGTGCTCTATCTTCCCTAGACTTGTGATTGAGATATAGAGTTGAGATATTATATTATACCTCCGTACGGAGATGATATGTTTATATCATATTAATGTTAGATGTTATAGACGAACTATACAGCATTCTACCACCGATACTGCGGCGTAGGCTGGACGTACCCACGTTCTCGTACCCTTCCTCAGGGTGCGGGTCGTGACACGTTTTTGTGGTGGCCCATGCAGGTCAGAGTGCTACTAGGAAGAGGCTTCGACCTTATTGTTGGGGGTTTGACTTAGGAATTGATAATTTGTGTTAGAACTTTTTGACTCAGGAATTTATTTGTTGATCTTGTGTGCTACTAGGAAGAGGCTTCGACCTTATTGTTGGGGGTTTGACCTAGAAGGAGTACGACCATCTTAATTTCGAAGACAAAATTTTTCTAAGAAGGGTAGACTTGTCGCACCCAGTTTCTAAAATGAGGGTAATTTTGAAATTTTGTAATTATAATCATTTAATAATGATATTTAAACCATGTTATGATTTTTAGTTAATTTAAAACTATTTAAAACCACGACTTGTGATTTTGAAGATTGACTAGTGTAACCCTAGAGTTTGGCTAAGCCTAGAGACTAACCATGACCAAAGGAGCCTAGTCATGTGATTAGGATGACTAATTACAACTTTTTAGCCTAAGGATATTTTGGTCATTTTGACACTTTTGTGAAATTGTAAATTATATGAATTAAATATGTGCTAGTTAATTATTTGACCCTTGACCTAGAAGTTTAGCCTAATCTAGATGTTAGTCATGACCCTAGAGACCAAGTTAGAGGGTTTCAACTAAGTAATCAAATTAGATTAATATCTAGATATTTTGTTAGTGTGATATTTTAGGCAAAATGTTAAGAAAGGTTACTTTAGTTGTGAGCCCTTATATTGGCTTAAATTTGTTGGAGAAGCCTTGACCACTCATCCTAAACCCTAACCATAACCTAATGGCAGCCATCAAACACCCCCCTCTATAAATACAACACATTAACCCTTTAGCATCATTTTAAATCATTTTAATTGCCTCTTTTTGTGTTCTTCCCCAATTCCTCCCCAAATACCAAAATCAACTCCAAATTGAGCCTAGTCTTTTGCATTGGACTCCCCTACAGTAGAGGACACCATTAGTGGGTAGCTAGCAAGGTTTCAAAGCGAATTGACCGTTCAAATCGGAAAAGAACACCTTTCCCTTATTCATTTTTTATTGAGGTTTCACCCTCGATAGGTAATTGCCCTAAAACCTAATTAAATTTTAGTTTCTTTCCATAGATGCATTCATTTAGTGTTTCCCTAGGTGTAGCCTAAGTTTGGTAGGAATTCGTGTCCATTTTGTGTCCGTATCGGACACGCATCGGTGTTTTTAATAAGGTGTTCGATGAAATGTTTGTGAGAAATAAATCGTGTTAATTTCAGAATCTAATTAAACAGAAAATTAGGTTATTATATATATATCAATAATCCATGTGACTGAGTCAAAGAATTTGTGTTTTTTGTGTCCAAAATTTGACACGAACACGTGCATGAGGCTACGGTTCACTATCCTGCTACCTCGTGTCCAGTTCTCACTGGACACGACACGAGACACCTCTATTTTTTGTCAGCACCTAGGGGCAATGTCTGACAGGCCACCCACAAAGTTTCAGGTAAAATAATTGAGTATCGAGGGAGTTCTCGATCTCGTACGGATCACGCACACACTGTGCACCCACGGGAAAACGGCACTGACACACACTTCGTGTCGTGTCCTGCCACCACAAGGACACGATTTAGGGTGATGTGTTTAGCCCTATAACCCCTCTACGTGTGTGCATGAGCCCATGGGTGTTCGTGCCCTATGTTATACGCAATCATGCACGACCCGGCCATACGAGGCTGTGTTCAGTGAATTCACTGATACTTCCTGTAATTCGATTATTGACACTTCATGTCCAGTTCTAGGACACGTGGACACCCTCTATATGTGCACACACATGTGGAACACCACTGTACACGACTGATTTAGGTTTTCATATTGTTTTAATAATCAAAATTAGGATTTCAGGGTGTGTACAGTAGTTTACTGATACTCATGTTCACGGATGGGGTTTTTCAGATATTAAATGAGATTCTAAACATATTTTCCATGATTTAAATTGCCAGATTAATCTATTTACTGGTGTAATAGTTTACTGCAATGTTTGTGTATTGATTGGTGTTAGGAATTAGGTTTTCGATGTAGTTTTGGGGCTGATAATGTGTTAACTGTCAGTTAAATGAAACCTGAGAACTCAAAAGGTAAACTGTGATTTCCCATCATATATTTTCTGAGACTTCTTCGGGGTTAATTTTAATTAAGATTTTTATGTTTAAATAAAACTAAAAATCTGATATTTATGTTAGCTTAAACCGAAATCAGATTATATCTTAGACTAAATTCGAGTTTGGGTTTAAGTTAAAACTGGAATTGGGATTGTGTATGTGAATTAGTCTATGCATATGTTGTGGGTTAAACTAAAATGAAATGGAAATGATAACTGGGATCAGGATATTACAAATATGTTAGATAGATACTCAAGTATCCTAAAGTGTTAGAGGTAAACTGGTATTCAGATTTTGTGCATGTGTGTGTTTGAGACGAGAGGAGTAGAGAAAGGGAGATAGAGAGTATTCTCCTTGTTAGTTGTGATGGCTAGGCCACTTAGCTAGGTTTAAGGTTTGGGGTTTTGGAAAGTCTTGTATAGTGATACCTATATATGTATGTATACATGAGTTATATAAGTTAGATTGGTTCTATATGATACACTATGTATTATATATAGGTAATACACTATAGGCTTGAGTATAGGGGGCTTGTGTACTGATATATGTCCAAGGATTTAGGCTAGTTATTGTATATATATGTGGATGAGCTTTGAGGATATATATATAGGTCATGTTTATAGAAGTGGCTTTATGATTCAGTTTTATGATGTATACATATAGGTATTTGTTTTATACCTTAGCACATGTGTTAAGGTTGAGTAGAGTTTATAACATACAAGAATTGGTATGCATTTATACATATAGGTTGAGGCTTCAACATTTGAGTGAGTGTTCATATATGAATAAGGATACTAGTTAGATGTTTATAGCTTGTGTACCCATGGTAGGATATAAGTAATATCCAAGGTAAGGAAATAAGCAGGGAAAGGGTAATAGGTAAGAAATTCAGCTTATCTAGCGGATTGGTAATGTAGGTAATAGTGTTATAGATTAAGCTTGTATTATAGAAAGTAAGAAACCTTAGAAATATGGAATTGGACATTGAGTATAGGTAATATCAACATGGTATAGTCCCAACAACCTAGAGTTGACCAACTAAACCAATTGACCTGGTTGACTAGATGTCGACTTGGGTTGTCCTAGAGTTGACCCTTGATAGCCTAAGTTTGACCAGTTTGACCTAGTTTGACTAGTTGTTGACTTAGTTGACCTAGCTCGACCTAGACAGTTGACCAAAGTTGACCAAAGTTGACCAAGAGTTGACTTTGACCTAGTTAACTTAGAATCATGTAGTTTGCATTGCAGATTTCCATTATTTCAATTTGAGTACTTAAATAACATATTTTACTCTAAATAGGACTCTGTGACACCAGTTCGAACATCCGTTCATATCAGTCATTCAGGGTGACAGGCGAGTACATTCTCTGATCGTTTCATATTTGTCAGGACTTATATTCTTGCTCTAGATTACTTTACTTGATACTGGCACGATTGTTATCACGGATTGGTACTATATGGATCTTCTCTTGCGATGTTATCTCTATTGTGTTCAACAGATACATATTGTGATGTGCATTTCACGAATATATTGTATTTATTGTACACCCCTATTCATGTATACGCATTGTGCATCTTGTACTCTCATGATCACATGAGCTTCATGGAGAAACTATTGTACAAGGTAGCGTAACTATATTGGATCCTTGTGTATTGATTGGGGAGGGTGAGTAGAAAATGGTTATGTGATCAAAATCCTATATTGTACAAATATTGTATGCATACATTGTACACTCACATATGACGGAGCTACCTATTGTTATTGTATAACCTAACCCGTTTACGTAACCATATTGTGCTCTAAATTACTAGTATTGCAGTTTTACTTATCCTATATATATTTTCAATTATAAATTCTCTCTCGTTTTCATATATATCTTCTTACAGTTCATGTATCTTACTCTTTTGCATGCTTTATATTTTTTAACATGTTATGAACTGCGTGAGATGTATTGTGCTCGCTCCTGTCCTGACTGGACCTGTTGAAAATATTACAGATGATGATGGTGACTGTCCTACCTTCTATGGGGCACATGAGGGTGACCTTCAGGAGCCCGATGAGCATCTAGCTCAGTAGAGGGTGCCTAGTCTAGTCTAGTATTTATAGTTTTTAATTTATATCGGATTGTTTCGATTGTTAGTTGAGACTTAGTTATATTCAGAACTTGTATTTATTTGTGTTGAACATCTACTTTGTGTGGTGTGATAACTCTATTTATATTCAGTTCCTTTCTTTTATCTGATTCTATATCGTGCTCTATCTTCCCTTGACTTGTGATTGAGATATAGAGTTGAGATGTTATATTATACCTCCATGCGGAGATGATATGTTTATATCATATTGATGTTAGATGTTAGATGTTATAGACGAACTATACAGTATTCTACCGCCGACACTGCGGCGTAGGCTGGACGTACCCACGTTATCGTATCCTTCCTCAGGGTGCGGGTCGTGACAAAAATTGTATTGGGTTCTCGTGAGAGGCGTTTGGCAGAGCTGCAGAAACTACTTGAAGATGTATCTGCTCCACTTTAGAAAAAGAATTTTGTATTCTTCCTTTCATATCATTAATAAAGAATTTTGTATTATGTCTTTTCTTTCTTTTGCTGTAATATTTCAAATCATGCAATGAATGAAACACACATTTTTTATGGTTGCGAGATAGAAAACAATTATCAGAGGTAATATGGACATGATAAGTCTTCCAAACTCAACAAAGTAGATTATATCTATCCAGAGGTAATGTGGATATGATAGATAACAAATCTTGTTTTCTTTTTAGAGCTTACAATACTATCAGAGGTAATATGAACATAATAGATCGTAATGACTCAAAGAAAAATAGATTAATATCTATTCAGAGGTAATGTGGACATGATAGATAACAAATCTTGTTTTCTTTTTAGAGCATACAATACTATCAGAGGTAATATGAACATAATAGATCGTAATGACTCAAAAAAAATAGATTAATATCTATTTAGAGGTAATGCAGACATGATAGATAAAATAAGGAAAAGAAGTATATTTAATATTTATTCAGAATAATGTGGACATGATAAATAATAAATCTTTTTCTTTCTGAAATCAGATGACAAGACAGAAAATCAAAATTTTCTTTTTAGGAGAATAAATAATCAGCTTAACCAAACCTTGGTAGCTGGGGAATAAATAAGAAATTCAAACATAGTATTTCTTCAAGAATTTGCCATTAATTGGCATCATAATCAAATCTCCATTAGGTTTCGATAACCTATAGGCACCATGGGAGAATACTGTCTCGACTACATAAGGACCTTCCCATTTAGCTTGGAACTTGCCTTTGCTCTTATGAGTCATAACCATAGGTCTTCGGACAGCTAAGACTAGCTCACCGACTTTGAACACCCTCACTTTAACTTTACGATTGAAAGCTCGAGATATACGGACTTGATACAGCTCAATGTGCTGTTGTGCTTGAAGACGCTTCTCATCCAAACCTTTAAGTTCTTGAAGTCTTAAGCGATCATTATTCTCTGTAGTTAGCTCATTAGCAATGGCTATTCTAAGAGATGGTACTGGATCTCTAGTAGAAGAACAGCCTCACATCCATAAACCAGTGAGAATGGTGTAAAACCAGTAGGAGTTCGGACTGTTGTTCGATAAGCCCATAAACATTCTCCAAGTTTCTCATTCCAATCACGTTTATTAGAAGAGACGAACTTTTTAAGAAGTTTAATAATAGTTTTGTTGAAAGCTTCCGCTAAACCATTAGCAGCTGGATTGTAGACTGTAGAAGCTAAGTTCTGGATCCGATTCTTATCACAAAATCTATAAAATGTCTGACTGGCAAATTGTGGTCCGTTATCATGGATTATCCTTCGAGGAATTTTGAAACGATAAATAACATGATGTTTGATGAAACTAACCATATTACATGTTTTCACTTCCACAAGAGGAACTGCTTCTGTCCATTTAGAAAAGTAATCGGTTATAGCAAGGATAAATCGATGCCCTTTTACAGAAGGAGGATTAATCGGACCAATAATATCCATGTCCTAAGCTTCGAAAGGCCAAGAAGCTGCTGTATGATGTAAGAATTCAGAGGGTTGATGAATAAAGACAGCATGAATCTGGCATGCTTTACACTGTCTGGCATAATCTACAGCGTCTACTACCATAGAAGGCCAATAATAACCTATTCTTCGAATACGGTCCTATAATTTTGGACCTGGTTGATGCGCACCACAAACTCCATCATGAGCTTCACAAAGTGTTTGTTTTGCCTCACTTTCCGAAAGACAATATAATATAAGTCTGTCATATAAACGACGATACAACATATGCAAAGAAGAATCGTAATAGAATCGAAATGATCGTCTTTTGATTGATGCAGCTTCTTTTGGATCTTCAGGTAAAAACCCATAGACCGCATAATCAATAAATGGACTTCTCCAATCCCTTTGCTGAGAATTTGATTCTGTAGCATAAATATGTTCGATATGCAAATTATTCTTAACACCGAATAGATCTCTATCCAACAAAGTAATGGTGTTTGGTCTTCTAATTGGAACTGCTAAGTCTGCAGCTAAGCTAGCAAGAGCATCAGCTTCTAAATTTTGAGACTGTGGTACGAATTCAATGAAGAATCCTTTGAATGAAAGAGCCAATTCGATTAACACTTGATGATAGGGAATGAGGTCAGGATTTCTGACTTCATATGTCCCTCTGACCTGATTGACAATCAGTTGAGAGTCTCCATAAGCTTCCAAGAACTCAATGTCCAATTGTTTTGCTACTTGAAGACCAATTAGCAGAGCATTATATTCTGCCACATTATTGGAATATAGTTTATTAAGAGAATAAGCATGGTATATGACCATTTTATCAAGAGAGACCAAAACGATGCCTACTCCAGAGACAATATTGCCTTTAGGTCCAACTCGTGATGCTCCATCAAAGTATAGCTGCCAAATATTATCCCTTAAAGTCATGTTGCAATCTACAACTTCATCTGGAATGTCTTCATATTGCTTGAAAATTTCAGGTATAGGGTGAGCTGCTAAGAAGTCAGCTAATGCTTAACCCTTCACTGATTTTTGAGATATGTAGACCATATCATAGGGTGTAAGCAACATTGCCCAGGTAGCTAACCGAGAGTTAAAAATACTCGGTTTTTTCATCAATACCCGAATAGGATTTATTCTGGATATGACATGAATAGTCTGTCCTGATACATAATGTCGGGTCTTTTGAATGGCAAAAACCAAGGCCAGACATTCTTTCTCCACAGGAGTATACCTGTGTTCAGCCCCAACCATCATTCGACTGAGATAATAAATTGCCTGTTCATGACCCTTATCACTTTTTTGTGCAAGAATAGCACCAAGAGAATGATCTAATGCTCAAACATACAGCAGAAATGGTCTTCCCACTTCTGGAGGTACTAGAACAGGTAGATTTATAAGATATTGTTTGATGTCATTGAAGGCTTTTTGACATGCTTCATTCCAAACAAATGACACACCTTTCTTCAGCAAGCGAGAGAAATGTTGACATCTTCCAAAGAGATTTGATATAAATCTCCTGATATATGCAATGCAACCCTGAAAGTCACGGAGTTCTTTCAGATTGCGTGGAGGACGCATTTCAAGAATTGCTTTGACCTTATCAGGATCAACATGTATGCCTTGAGAGGTGATGACAAATCCTAAAAATTTGCCACTTAAAACCCCTAAGAAAGACTTAGTAGGATTTATCTTTAGTTGATGCCAACGCATCAACTCGAATACTGTCTTCAAATCTTGAATGCGATCATCTTTTAATCGACTTTTGACAGCGATATCATCTACGTAACATTCAACTATTTTTTGCAGATGTTCTTGAAAGATATTGCTCATGGCCCTTTGATATGTAGCACTGACATTTTTCAGACCGAAAGGCATAACTGTATAGCAATAAACTCTAAGGGGTGTACGAAAAGCAGTGTGCTTTTCATCTCCTGGATGCATCTTAATTTGGTTGTATCCTGAAAATCCGTCCATAAAAGACATGCGTTCAAAACCACATGTATTGTCTATCATGACATCAGTGATAGGAAATGAAAATTCATCTTTTGGACAAGCTGTATTGAGATCTTGATAATCTATGCAAATTCAGATTTTTTTTATTTTTCTTCATGACAGGAACAATATTGGTAACCCAATCTGGGTGTTGTTCTTCACGGACAAAACCACATGTGATCAGCTTTTTAACTTCTGCTTCAATTGCATCCATCATATCTAGTCGAAAATGCCGCTGCTGTTGTTTTACAGGTTTGGCATTGGGAAGAATATTAAGCTTATGGGTAGCTATTTTAGGATCCAGACCTGGCATATCCTCATAGCTCTATGCAAAGATATCAATATATTCTTTTATTAGCTTTATCAACTCTTCTTTTTCATCCTCAGAAAGATTTTTACTGATAAATATTAGCTTTGACGTAATTTCGTCTCCAACATCAATCTGGACGATTTCGTCTTCTGTGGGTGGTTGTCGCTGTTCAAACCAAAGCTCCCACTGAGTATCCATTTGTTGTGCCCAAGAGTCATTTTCAAATAGTTCAGATTCACCATCAGTTTGAACCATGTTGACTAAAAAGACGCGCTAAGATTCAACATACTGGACTCTTTCAGAATATGTGGATTGTAAAGAACTGGAAGAAAATTCTTCTTGTATATCTTCATTCAACATGTGGGATGTATCAGTTTCGATAAACTGGATTTCTTCAGAATCTGAGGATTGTAAAGAACTGGAAGAAAATTCTTCTTGTATATCTTCATTAAACATGTGGGATGGATCGTATCCCAAACCATGTTGAGTTCGTTAATAAAACGGGTCACCACATAATGGTAATCGTCTACCTTTGCCTTGATTGAGACCTAGCATAGTTTTCAAATCATATCCCATATTCTGGATAATCTTAAGAGATTGTTGATTATATTTGTCAATTCTGTTTTTTTTTCTTTATCTTTCTCAACGAGATTATCTGTCGGAATAACAGGAATATTTCTAGCTAAGCCAAACACAATTTGATGCTTATTTTTCTTATTAGACGGAATCACGAAATAAGATTCTTCGTGACGTCTATAAGTTACACAAGCTTGTGATGATGAGGCTACAGGTAGAAGATAAGGAGAAGATGTTAGGAACCTCTAAGCATAAGGTCCAACATCGACATGAGGAGGAAAAGAATTCTCTTTATGATTAATATATAAGGTTTTCTCTGTATCTATGTCAGTTTTATGTTGATGACTTTGATTATCAGCAGATAAAGTCATTCTTTCAATAAATTTGACAGCCATATACTCCAAAAGAAAATCTTCATTAAAATGAGAGAATACAGAGTGATCAATATTTACATCATTTACAAACTGACTACTACGCTTTGGATTGATCATTAACGGACCATCATCCGTCTTCAGCATAGACTTGCCAAGGTTGATAATCAATGGTGTTGGATCAGTTGCACGAGAAGTACGTCCTTTGACCTTGATCATGAGAGGCTGATCATGAGTATTGGCTTGAATCTGACTTCTGATTGGGACCCTCATAACTTTATCAAACATAGCTTGAGTCTTTTCTTTGACTTTAATCACCAAAGGTTCATCATTGATAGGTTGGGATTGAATTCGACCTTTAACTTTAATCATCAAAGGTTGATCTTCTGAAGGATCTTCTAAAACAGATTGATCTTCTGCAGGTGATCGATCTTCAGCCATATTAGATATTTCCTTCGTATGCTCCTATTTGTAGAGTATTGAATCAGAGAAATAGGCTTCAACACCCTTAAAAGGATTGATATATGCAAATTCAGTCTTCACAATCCCTTGAGAATCCACATACTTGAAGCATTGGTGGAGAGTTGAAGGCACAATGTTATGCTCATGTATCCATGGTCTTCCAAGGAGGATATTGTAAGATACGTTTGAGTTAATGACATAGAAGGTTGCCATGGTTCGAAGATCACCTATTTGAATCTTCAGACGAATCTTCCCCAATGGTTTACTCTTTCCAGAGTTGAAACCAACAATCGTCGTACAAGTGTAAGTCAAGTCACCAGTAGGAATTCTCAAAGGTCTTAGCATACTCTGAAGAATAATGCTAATAAAAGGCCCAGGATCAATGTAAATCCTGTTAATTTTAGTAGAATCAATATACCCTATATAACACAAAGGCCTATCATGTCGATTATGCTTTAACAGCATATCCTCTTGTGTGAAAGTAATATTAGGAATTGATTCCATCACACTGTGACATTGGAGACATGACACTAGTGTATTATCGGGACTTTTGAGCTGAGCTAAGCATGAATCTGCTTGTAGAAATGCTTCACTCAAGGTTTTTCGACTTTCCTTAGAAAGTCGAAGCAGCTCAAAGATGGAAAGTCTATCCGGAGTATTGGCTAACTGGGCTAGTATGTCAAATTTATAGGGTTTCATTGACCCTTGATTTGAACTAGACTTTAACGGGGCGTCAAAACGCACTGCCTTCTGTTTTCCTTTCAACTACTGGAGGTTTAGAAGGCCTTGTCTCGGTAGAAACAGAAGATGAATGAGTTGGTAGTATTTCAATAACATCCTCTGCTTCTTTGGAAGTTCTTTCATAATCTTTGTGGTAGTCCTTTCCAGATCTTGTACCAGTAAAGGCCTCTTCCTCAGACTCATGAGAATGAAGTACCATATTACAGAATTTAGTCTTCTTTTCCTTAGTCTTTTTCTTATGGGATTTTTTTATGAGGAACTTCAAATTCCAATCCAACAGAGGATTTTTGACCTTGAATTCGTGAAGGAACTCGCATTCCTTTACCATAGTTCAAACCTTCTGCTTTTTGAAAGTCATATCCCATCTTTTTCATGAGATGGACCGATTGTTGAGTGTACATATGAGTAGGCAGTGGACTTTCACAAGATGTTTCAGCAGATGAAGAAGGAATGGAGAACTCTGTTTTCACCAAGGTGGAAGCTCTCGGTGCAGGAGGTGCAATCCCAATCGAAGCTTTCTCATAAGCAGCAAAAACTTGTTGTGTCTTGTATAAAGGGACACTGTTTATTGCTAACCACTGCTAATGAGTGAGTTTTAGTTTGGTAAGAGGAGCCAAACTCGGAGGGCATATGTTCAAACCCTTTAGCCTATCTTCCAAAGGGATGTTATCCCACAGAATATCAGAATCATCATGATCTGGGGTAACAACATGAGAAATCATGTTGCAGGTTTTGACTTTTTGACCTTGGATTTTGAAATTTTATTTTCATGCTCCATTTCAGGTACTAAGCCAGGATGCACCCACATGATTTCACCATTTTTTAAAGTGAGAGGCACTAATTCTCCACTTTGATCTCTGGGTGGTGGAAGATTGACAATCTTCATCGTCGCCTTCGGAATTGGGACAACTCCATCAGGAACTTGCTGTGGAGGAAAACCTCCAAATTGAAGAGAAATCATATTGATCGTGACTGTATGATCATCATTAGTTAAAGCAATAGCTTTAGCATTTATCAACTCTTGAATTTTCTTCTTCAAGACATAGCAAGCTTTTGTGGGATGATTTATGTATCTATGATAGATACAATGCTTGGGATTATCAACCAGATCCACTTCATTGGGTCATTTTGGTTCTAGAATCTGGAGCTTACCACTCTTCACAAGACATTGGAATATCCCAGGAATATCACTGTCGTCGAAAGAGTATTCCTTTTTCGGTTAAGAAGATTCAGGATTACTTGGTGTAGCTTTGGGTTTTGAAAGGTTCACCACTAGGGTTCCTTTCCTTTTCCATTACGATTACCAGAGTTGTTGCCTGAAGAGGCTTTCTTTCCTTTATCTTCTGAGGCGAAGATCATCCCATGTTCACGAGCCAATCTTCCGTTGGTCTCAGCTGAAACTGCTGCTATAATAAACGAGGCCCAATCTGTGAATTGAGAGCCTGTAAAAACAGCAATGGAGGGTCGCAGATTCATTTTGAATGTATCAATCAATGCTGAATCTGGCATACCCGGAGGCATTTTCAAGGTAGCCTGTCGGAAACGTTCTATGAACATCCGAGTATCCTCTTTCTCTTTTTGTTTAATCTCTATTAAAGAAGACATGTTCATGTCCATCCCTCCTTTATTGAAATGAGAGAGAAACATTGCTTTAAATTCGTCAAATAACGATATACAATTGTCGGGTAAACTGCGATACCAGTCGTATGCAGTATCCTCAAATACCCAATGATAACTCGGATGAGAAGAGCATCATTCTCCTGGAGATGTACAGTCATAATATCAAAATAATTGATATATTGACTTGGAGAAGCCTTTCCGTCAAATAATACCAAAGATTGTGGCTTGAATTTGGGAGAAAAATGTACATCATTCCAATAGGGAGGATAAGGTTGTTTGATCTCCAACCTCTGGAGCTGATCTTTGTGCTTAAGAACCTCAAACTGTGCTTTTAATTCACGTACTGCTTGAATAGCTTCCCTAGTTTGAGGAAGCACATTTGATTGAATAGTGGTTGGATGTACCGTAACCCCCACCGGAGGTGATACATCCTCTGGAACGAGAGGATCCGGAGATACGGAGTTTTGATTGATAGCAGGCTCTTGACTCAAATTATTCAAAGGTATGTCAACCCCTTGACTATCTTGAGTTCGTGCTGCTACCTGCACTGGTGTTATTACTGCTGGTTGGACTGTTTGCTGAGTCATTATTATTTGATGCATATTTTGCATCATGGCAAGCATATCCTTCAGTGATTGTTCCACTGCCGAAAGACGTTGTTCTGTATTAGAAGTAGACGTCTCTGGTTCTTCTCCGATAACATAAGACTCAACCTTCCTTGAACATACAGAGGGATTAGTGTAGAGGTATGGATCAACGCTATCAGTTTCTGACTCCAAGTACTGGCTACCCCTAGCCTCTGAATCTGAAGAATGCATGTTTACAGGTCATTGACTTCTTGACCGAGTATGTTGATATACTCCTTCAAAAGAGTCGAGGATTCGGTTGAACCGTTGTTGACCTGGAGTCGGGGACAAATTGTGTCTTGAACGTCGTCCTCTATTGATATGAGATGCCATATTAACTGATGCATAGGACAACTCACATTCTTGGTCATCAAATTGTTGCTAAGGTGTATTGTAGCTTAGCCGGTCGAAAACTGACCGTTTAGTAACAGTACAGCAACATTTGATGACACTCACAATGATAATTTTCTTGGGGGAGTGTCACAGGAGATTTTCTATTTTTACGCTTTTGTAGAAGCAACTCGCGTAAATCAGAAGAAGTAGAAGGTGGTGTTTTCTTTCTTACATTTGGGATAGAAAAATGTTTAGACCCTTGTGTAAAAAGAAGATTACTAGCTTCATTGGCAGAACCAAATTGTGTATTTTTACGCGTCTGAAGTTGTGTGCGTAAATCCTGAGATTTTTGTGCACAAAGAACACCATCAGCATTGCGCGTAATCTTAAGGTTTGGTACCTTGCGTAAAGTAGTATAAGAAGGTTGTTGGCGTAAAACAGAAGTTTTGCCAAAATTTGTTATCTCTTTGGACAAATCAAAGGAATTAATTATCATAAGAGACTTGTTTTTATGCTGTACACGTTTAGGCAAATTCACTTTAGGTACAGAAGCACCATTGTGAACTTTATCTACCATGTCACCGACAGGAGATTTGCCTTTACGCGTATAGCACAAAACAGAAGTATCTGCCACGTCACAGACGGAAGATTTACCTTTATGCGTAGAGAGCAAGACTTGAGCGTCTACCACGTCACAGACGGGAGACCGAATTTTACGTACGGGGCACAATACTGAAGTAGGAACTGTCTCGTCCCAGACGGGAGCCCCAAAAACAGGAGTGGGAAGAATTCCCTTGCCTTCGAAAACGACAGAGAGATCAGAGGGTGCTTTGGACTTGGAAATCCAAACTTTTCGTACCTTTCGTGATTTTTGAACATTGGAGTAGCGAGCACTACCCCCAGTTCGGAGCATTTCTTCGTAAGCAGTCTGGTCGAATTAAACAACCAGAGTCTTCTTTGTCGATCCGATCGACACATCATCGTATTGAGCAATTGCTTTCTCGTAAAAGGAGAAAGTCGTTTCCAGCAGAGTCGCCATTTTGTTTCACTTAACAAAATGCCCTGGAAAGGCTTTTGAAAGAAAATGAGAAAAAGTACAAAAGTATAAATTGTTTCTGGGAAGTATTGCTGTGGAAGTCTGATCTGAGAACGATCACATTGTTCCTTGGACCACACGATGATGATGAAGAAAAACTGCTGGAAAATGAACAGCTGGAAGAATTAAGTCACCAGAAAGGTATCGACACACTGGGCACTAATGGCGAGATCGAATGCTTTCCTCTTTGTTCTTGAAGAAAAGTTGAAGAAAAATGCTCTGGAAAATCACTTTGCTCTCAAAGTATCTGGGCTCTAATCTCTATATTCTGTTGTGTCTTATGTTTTAAAATTTAGTCTATTTATAGACTAGACCCTCTGTGCGTAAAAAGCAACATAATTGAGTCTCTACGCAAGTAACTACCACCCTCGATTGAAAATCAATCTCTACGCGTGATGACACGTGTCCCATATAGAGTTGTGGTCACTACGCAAGGTGACACATGTCCCACAACTTTAACAAACTGGGGAGAGCACGTACACACGTTCATCGATAAGTATGGCATAAAAGCCACGTATGCAGACCACATGTCACGCCCCGCTCCCGTAGGAGCGATCGTCCTCGCTAAGGCGTGATGCCGCACGAGCCTAGATTGCGCTCGTGCAAGGCGGGTTCCATAACGGTCGATTTCAGCGGCTGCGACGGGGTCGTCGCACAGAAGTCCCATGCAGAGACATTGAATAATAGCAGCGACATTTGAAGCAAAACACAAGTCATTGTAAAATACTCTTTTATTGATATTGAAACAAAGGTTACAATGGGACGCAAGGCCAAGATTATAAGTCTCTCAAGCTCACTCATCTTACATTACAAATCACTCAGCTCTCTCTCATCTCTCAACACATGTCTTGAGACAGCAGATGCTTTGGAAGGCGACGTCCATACATTATGTCCCGTATAAGTCTTGAATCCATGCGGCCGCACGCTTCGAATCGCCAAGGAACTTCGTGCCTCGACGCATCCAAGCGAGCTCCACGTCACGAGCTTCTACCTATGTCTGCACATGGAAACTATGTGGGTGTCAGTACTCAACTGTACTGGTGGAATGAGCTCCTCGCCTACCCATACAAAACTAACACGTTAATTTACTTTGTGCAACATAGTCCGTTCTTATCAATTGTCTTTCTAGTCTTGTCTTAGGATCAGTTTTATGACGGATTCCTTGGCATACTTGTGTCTAAGGACCATCCCGTGCTTGCACAACGACGTTAACTCATACTTTGCCTTAGACCCTTCTCGTGCCAATAACGTTAACCTATCAAGTCGTGTTTGCCTCACTACCAAAATTTATCGATTTAGCGACGGCCACATCCGTCGCTAAGACGACGGTAATTACTATTAGCGACCGATTGCCGACGGATATTGGCCAAAAAAATCCGTCGGCAATCAGCTCGTCGCTAATAACCTTCCGTCGCTAAGTTGTCGTCACATGACGGAATAGCGACGGATAATCGACGTCACAATACGAAGCATTAGCGACGCATTTCCGACGGACTGTCGTCCACTTCAGCTTTTAAGTACTGAACTGTGTAGACAATACCGACGTAAATTTCCGTCGGTAAACCGTCGCAAAAGCGTATCAGATCGTATCATTCCGTCGCTAATCCGTCGATACCTTCGATATCAAGTGACGGAGTAGCAACAGTTTTCTAACGAAAATGCCGTCGACCAGCTCCTGGAAATTCATGTCATTTCCAGCAACTTGGCGACGGATAAGTTGTCTCTTTGCCGTCGAAATATATCGACCGAATAGTGACGGATTAACCGTCGACCTTGTTCTGGAAATTCTTGTTATTTCCAGAACACGGGCGACGGATAATCCGTCGCTATTCCGTCGAACAATGTATCATGCCGACGGATAGTCCGTCGACCATCCGTCGCCAACTGGAAAAAAATTTCAAATATCCAGTTAGCGACGGCATAACCGTCGAAAAGTAGTCGGAAACTGGTGATATCCGTCGCAAAACGGTCACAAGTCCGTCGCTAACTGAGAATATTTTGAAAAAAAATTACAGCTTTTTAGTTGTTCGCAAAAATTTGCATAAACAAAACCAATATATAATGCACACCAATTATCCAACAATCACATAGACCAAATATATTATGCACACCAATTATCCAAGAATCACATAGACCAAATATGCACATACGAACTTAATGCACACCAATTATCCAAGAATCATATAGACCAAACCAAATTAATATAAAATAGACATCAATTATCCGGAAGAGTAACCTAATATCCATCGTTATAATCCGATCATTGCACAAATATTCCAAATTTTTCACAAATATTCTAAAGCACATAGGAAAGAGTTGGCCAGTTACAGTAACCTAATATCCAATCCTGACGACCGATCATAGCACAAATATTCCAAATTTTTCACAAATATTCCAAAGCACATAGGAAAGAGTTGGCCAGTTACAGTAACCTAATATCCAATCCTGACGACCGATCATAGCACAAATATTCCAAAATTTTCACAAATATTCCAAAACACATAGGAAAATCGACTTTGGCATCAACAAAGACCACAAGTCAGACGATAAATCCTCACAGCCAGGGATGATAGTTGCGTTGAGGCATGTACCATTCTATCAGCCACTTTGTATACGAAGGCTCAATCTGGTTGAGGTCTTCTGTAGGGATAGGAGGGTCGGTCCCGATGCTACTACTCTCTGACGGTGGCTCCTCCTTAGCTTCAAGCTTGGGAGCAATCTCTTCCCTGATGGTCATCGGTTCTTCCTTGACCTCGACCTTTGGTAACACCTTCTCCTTAACAGTCACCGGCTCTTGTTTGACGATGGAGACTTCCTCCGTGTCGACCTCCAAGGGTTTCTTGTCTCGACCCCTTCCTCGACTAGCAGCACCACCTCGACGAGTCCTAGGAGCCATCTTTCTGACAACAGAAATTTTCATATAGGGTAAAGAAATTTACTCAAGTTATAAAAGTTGTGACGTTGGTTTTTTGCGTTCATCATCATTAGAGGGAGCAGCACTGGAAAAGTTGTGACGTTGGTAGCATGAGAGAGTAAAAATCTGTATCACAAGACTAACAGAATTACTATGTAATCATGTACTCACCAATAACCGGATGTAACTGGAGTCGTTGGGCCTATCGTGCAGTAATTTGTGGATCCGCTGGTATAGGCCAGATGTACTTAGTATCTAGTGTATCAGATTAGTATCGGTCTATCGGTTTGGTATATGACGTATCATATTGGTATTGGCCTTAACAAATTGGTATCGTCCTATATCCGATATGTACATGTATCGGCCGAATAGCTAGGATTCATATTGGTCTTATCGATTTGGTATCGGTCATATCCGATAGGTATCGGTCGTGTTGGATTAGTATAGACTATTTCGGATTAGTATCGTAGAAGGTTTAGTAACAACTGTACTTGGATTTCTCTCTTCTCGAGCTAGAATACCATTGCAAGAGAATCACCAGATCATGATTGGCCAGTTACAGTAACATACATACTTCCTTTTCCATCAGAAAAAGCGAGATTGAAAAGGAAGTATGTATGTTCTGTAACTGGCCATCTACGCTCTCGTGACTGTCTTGCAATGGTAATCTAGCTCTAGAAGAGAGAAATTCAAGTACAGTTGTTACTAAACCTTCCACGATACTAATCCGAAATAGTCTATACTAATCCAACACGGCCGATACCAAATCGATAAGGCCAATATGACTTAATGGCTATACGGCCGATACATATCGGATAGGATATACCAATTCTCTAAGACCAATACCAACCGATACGGTCCATACCAAAATGATAGATCGATACTAATCTGACACGGTCAATACTTATAAGTACCTACGGTCCAGGAGGTTGATCCGCTAGTACATCCATGTACGAACAACGAAGTAACGATCCATTTCAATTTGGATATGAAAATCTGTATCGTAAGACAAACTAAACATAATCAGTTCTATTTCACATGCTTAATTGCCAAGTATGGGAACGAATAGCTCAGAACACAACCCAAAATTCATTCTAGCATACATTAGTGTGAATCATCTACGTTCTGTACATATAGTGTAGTATATGTTCTTATCGTATCAAGTATTCCGAAAGCATGGGATCATAGAATCGAAGACAGTTGAGACCAAGAGTGTAAACATTGGCCGCGATGAGGTTAGTGATTTATGTAACCAAATGTAGTAATCTTGTAATTTAAAGTTGGAAGAACATGCAAGTAGCTTTATAGTTGCTGCCTCACCAGTCGAATGACTTAATTGCCAAGTATCGGAACGAATGGCTCAGAACACAACCCAAGATTCATTCTAGCATACATTAGTGAGTTCATCTTGATTTTGTTACGTCCTTCAGATACTATATACGATAAGAACATAGATGATTCACACTAATGTATGCTAGAATGAATCTTGGCTTGTGTTCTGAGCCATCCGTTCTGATCAAGCATCTTCCTTCTCCTCTCCTCCACCATGGCTCTGAACCAATCTGCTCCTCCCTACTTCCCTTCTTTTTATTTGACTCTCTCAGCCACATATGACATCCAGCTCAAGTGTAGAGTCGGGGGAGAAGAAGTGGGCAGGAAGAGGAGGGGGAAGCAGCACAGCCGGCAGCATGACCCGGAGGAAGTACAGAGATTTTCTTCAACAGCCGTAGGAGAACTATACGGATATATCTTTTCACAACATATCACCTTGTCAAAGACCCTTAATGTGACAACCATGTTACCGCGGTGTCGGAAGACTAACATGTCATAATTTTCTAAGCCGTGTGTTTTGACATAATCCTCCAAACTCTTTCCTGCTATGTAATAATGCAAGATTACTACATAGGAGGAAAGAGTTTGAAAGATTATGTCAAAACACACGACTTAGAAAACTTATGACATGTTAGTCTTCCGACACCGCGGTAACATGATATTCACATGAAGGGTCTTTGACAAGATGACATATTGTGAAAAGATATATCCTTATAGTTCTCCTACGGCTGTTGAAGAAAACCTCCGTACTTCCTCCGGGTCATGCCGCCGGCTGTGCTGCTTTCCCCTCCTCTTCCTGTCTACTTCTTCTCCCCCGACTCTTCACTTGAGCTGGATATCATATGTGGCTGAGAGAGTCAAATAAAAAGAAGGGAAGTAGGGAGGAGCAGATTGGTTCAGAGCCATGGTGGAGGAGAGGAGAAGAAAGATGCTTGATCAGAACGGATGGCTCAGAACACAAGCCAAGATTCATTCTAGCATACATTAGTGTGAATCATCTATGTTCTTATCGTATATAGTATCTGAAGAACGTAACAGAATCAAGATGGACTCACTAATGTAATACTAAGACATCATCTACTACTATATAAGATATAGTGATAGGTTGTCGTATCATCATTGCCGAGGGATGAGGGTCGGAGGACAGGCAACTTTATCTACGGCTACATAGTTTCTGCCTCGCCAGTCGAATGGCTGCAGGGACTATATATGTCCTGATCACCATGTCGTACCATAGACTAATGCAAATGGAGCACTTTCCCTGTTCACAAAAATATGTATAAACCAAACCAATATATAATGCACACCAATTATCCAAGAATCACATAGACCAAATATGCACATACGAATTTAATGCACGCCAATTATCCAAGAATCATATAGACCAAACCAAATTAATATAAAATAGACATCAATTATCCTGAAGAGTAACCTAATATCCATCGTTATAATTCGATTTATCTTCAAGTGTGAGAACGGATGGCTCAGAAGACAACCCAAGATTCATTCAAGCATACATTAGTGTGAATCATCTATGTTCTGTACATATGGTGTAGTATATGTTCTTATCGTATCTAGTATCTGAAGAACGTAACAGAATCAAGATGAACTCACTAATGTAATACTAAGACATCATCTACTACTATATAAGATATAGTGATAGGTTGTCGTATCATCATTGCCGAGGGATGAGGGTCGAAAGACAGTCAACTTTATCTACGACTACATAGTTTCTGCCTCGCAGGTCGAATGGCTGCATGGACTATGTCCTGATCACCATGTCGTACCGTAGATCAAATGTAAATGGAGCTGGAGCCAAAATACAGAAACCAAAATACAGAATCAAATCCCTGAGACGGATGGCTCAGAACACAACCAACCGGAGAGGATACTCTGAGAGATCCATCTGAGTAGGACGTATACTCTGAGAGATCACCTTTACAAGAATGATATCAGTAGTGGGATTGAGTGCGGGAGGGAATATTATCAAAGTATACGTCCTACTCAGATGGGTCTCTCACCGTTACTATTTTTTTCTGACAGCATGGTGGATGTGCTCCATCAACAAAATCTGGCTCCGAGCCAAAACTTTGCCCCAGAGCTCAAGTGGACATCCTTCGTGTAGAGCTCGAGTGAGAGATTCCTGACAGCATGGTGGTCTCCTTTGTCAAAGTATCCGTGGTCGTCCCACAACCAATGTGGGATGAGCACGAATACTTTGACAAATGAGACCACCATGTTGTCAGGAACCTCTCACTCGAGCTCTACACGAAGGATGTCTACTTGAGCTCCGGGGAAAAATTTTGGCTCGGAGTAAGATTCTGTTGACGGAGCACATCCACCATGCTGTCAGAAAAAATTAGTAACGGTGGAAGACCCATCTGAGTAGGACGTATACTCTGATAATATCTCCTCCAGCACTCAATTCCACTACTGATATCATTCTTATAATTGTGATCTCTCAGAGTATACGTCATACTGAGATGGATCTAGTATTCTCTCTTGTTGGTTGTCGTATCATCATTGCCGAGGGATGAGGGTCGGAGGACAGTACAAATAGTCTAATACAAAAACAACTCAATATGTAGTCCAATACAAATAGTCTAATACAAAAACAACCCAATACAAATAGTCCAATACAAATAAGTACTGATAGCTAATGAGAACCACGCTACTCACGTAAACGCTCAGTGATACGTTCACGCAACCACCTCGAAAAAGCGAGATTTTTGGCGCGAGGAGAGCTGTCGTCCATTGCAAGGATTGCATGAAGAGTCCTCTCGGTCTCACTAGCTACCGATGCTGGATAAATAGAACTCCCGGTCTCACTAGCAACCGGTGCCACTTCCTCCTTAACTGTAGGAGGAGCCACCTCAGCATTCACTGTTTTCCTCAAACGACGTGCCGTTCCTCGGGTCATGGGTGCCATCTGGTAAGATCGATAGTCACAAATAATATATTGTAACATAAGCAAGCTAACTAAAGAAACCATCATGTAATTTGAGTACATTTTCGAAAGCCGATAAAGTATAAAAAATTCGATTTTTTGTCAAGTGTGAGAATGGATGGCTCAGAAGACAACCCAAGATTCATTCAAGCATACATTAGTGTGAATCATCTATGTTCTGTACATATGGTGTAGTATATGTTCTTATAGTATCTAGTATCTGAAGAACGTAACAGAATCAAGATGAACTCACATAATGTAATACTAAGACATCATCTACTACTATATAAGATATAGAGATAGGTTGTTGTATCATCATTGCCGAGGGATGAGGGTCGAAAGACAGTCAACTTTATCTACGGCTATATAGTTTCTGCCTCGCCAGTCGAATGGCTGCAGGTACTATGTCTGGATCACCATGTCGTACCGTAGTTCAAATGGAGCTGGAACTGGAGCCAAAATACAGTACTACTTCACCATGTCGTACCATTTTACTCTCTCTCTCTCTCTCCTCCCCCCCTCCGGCGCTCTCACTCTCTCCGGCGCTCTCACACTACTAATTCCTATGTGTTTTAAGTGTGAGAACGGATGGCTCAGAACACAACCCAAGATTCATTCTAGCATACATTAGTGTGAATCATCTATATTCTGTATACATATCGTGTAGTATATGTTAACCTTATCGTATCTAGTATCTGAAGGACGTACGTAACAGAATCAAGATGAACTCACTAATGTAATACTAAGACATCATCTACTACTATATAAGATATAGTGATAGGTTGTCGTATCATCATTGCCGAGGGATGAGAGTCGGAGGACAGGCAACTTTATCTACGGCAACATAGTTTCTGCCTCGCCAGTCGAATGGCTGCAGGGAATATATATATCCGTCACCATGTCGTACCGTAGATTAATGCAATTAATGGAGCTGGAAATATCCGTCGCTAACCGGTAACTAGTCCGTCGCTAACTGAGATTGTCACATACACATATGTATATCACAGCTAGATGTATAGATATATACATCTATACAGAAGCACACAACTGATAGAACTCGCACTGTCCTTGAGACAGTGAACATATACACCATGAATCCAAACCCCATATATATTCATATTTACTAATCCAAACACCACCAAACTAATGGAACACCCAATATGGATAACACATTATTTAGCCAATATATAAACTCAGATGAATTGGAGAAGCAAAGCCACCCGTCGCCCCCGACCAAAGCCCGTCGCCCCAAGCCCGCCGCCCAGTAGTTCGGTTGCATATATATATGAAGAGTGCTTATGGGTGTGCGTCGGTTGCAAATAGCCCCGACGCACCCGCCCCAAGCCAGTCGCCCAGCCCCCGACGCCCCCGCCCCAAGCCAGCCGCCCAGCCCCCGACGCCGCCGCCCCAAGCCCACCGCCCAGCCCCCGACCCAAGCCAGCCGCCCAGCCCCCGACGCCGCCGCCCCAAGCCCACCGCCCAGACCCCGACGCCCCCGTCCCAAGCCCACCGCCCAGACCCCGACCCAAGCAAGCCGCCCAGCCCCCGACGCCCCAACCCCAAGCCCGTCTTCCAGACCCCGACGCCCCCGCCCCAAGCCCACCGCCCAGACCCCGACCCAAGCCAGCCGCCCAGCCCCCGACGTCCCAGCCCCAAGCCCGCCGCCCAGCCCCCGACGCCCCAAGCCCGCCGCCCAGCCCCCGACGCCTCCGCCCCAAGCCCACCGCCCAGCCCCCGACCCAAGCCAGCCGCCAAGCCCCGGATGGCCCAGCCCCAAGCGCGCCGCCCAGCCCCTATACGACACCGCGAGAGAGAGAGAGAGAGAGATCGAAAGAGAGAGAGATGGGGTTACCTTCGGGAGAGAGAGAGGAGAGGACGCCGACGCCGACGACGACACCTACGCCGATCACCGAAGCCGACACCGGCGAAAGAGAGAGAGAGAGAGAGAGAGAGATGAGAGAGAGTAAATTTGGGAGGAATGCGAAAAGTTCCCCCCGTCGTTCCATTTAAAGTCTGGAACGTTCATATAGCGACGGACGAGCGACTGGTAATAAGCCGTCGCCCATCAGTCGTCATTTTTGATAAGTGCCGACTGATGTTCCGTCGCTAAGTCGTCGCAACAATATCCCGCCAATTTCCTACACAATTCCCGCCAAATAATCGACTATGTAGCGACGGAGGTAAATCCGTCGCTATAACACCGACAGTCTAGCGACGGATGTGCGACCTTTCCTCCCCCTAAAATTAAAATAAAAATGGCAAAGGCTTGTAGTCGGAAATCAGTCGCTGAGCGGCCACGAAACCGTCGATAATACCGACGGAAAAATTCCGTCGCTAAAAAGCCGTCGCTAAATGAGTGTATTTTGGTAGTGCCTTACGGCCATAATCAGAGACGCAACTATACGATAGACTCCATTTTCGTGTGATCGTGCTAGCATACCGATAACTTTCTTATCCTTGCCTCAAGACCTTCTCATGCTTACAATGTCAACACACCGACTCATGCTTGTCCTTCGTGCCCTACTCTGTAACGTAACGACTCGATCGTGCCATGAACTTGATTTGTGCTTCAATATCTCTGAGACAGTGCCTCCTCGCTTAGTCTTGCCTATACTTTAGTTGTGACAACGCGGCCGTGCCTCACATTTCGAGGTCGTGCCCAGCAACTCAATGTAACTTCACCCAACTTGCCCTACGACCCTTCTCGACTTAACTCGTAATAGCTTAAGTCTAATTCATGCAACTCTATGCCAACGACTTAACACTCGACGCCACATCTCGTGCCGAAGCACGCCGCCTTCGTTGTAGCCAAATCTTAGGTCCAGACATTGTGTCTTCTAACTGCATACACATTCAACTCAACTCAGTCCAAAGGCACACATACGAATTGTCGCCCGTGCCGACACATCTATATGAATGGTCACTGGCATTAACTAGCCATCGTGGACATAGCCTGGCATTTCGGGACCCTTGCACCGCAGGTAGCGATCCCCAATGCAAGTCCCCGAACTACCGGTTTCCTATTACCCAGCTCGGCTATAACCTGTTTCTTCCAAGGCCGAGTCGCTTCCGTGGCCCCGGGTTGTCGCTCGAAGAAACCATTGCCCTTGTCGACAAGTTGTCCATGACCACGCGCCTATGCTAACTTCTAGACTTAACGTAATTGCATGGTCTCATCATCATCAATCAGTTTCTTTGCTTTACTCTTTTTACTTTTTATACTTCTTTTGCAGAGCCCCAAACTAGGGTTGCCTCGACGATTGAACCACAGTCCCGATATATTTTCTCTCGGCGACTAACCATCGCTTAGACTTAACATTCTTTGAACTCAGGGAACGGATTCTGCATAGCCTTCCAACTTAACTTGAACATAACGTGTTTCCTTAAGTATCGACAGACCGTGGCTAACTTTCCACTGAACCAACCATGGCTCATGCTTTAAACCGACTCGTGTTCTACGCAACGCTATCGCTCAATTCATACCTCATATGACGGGCCTTGGGATCGTGGGACTATTTAACTTGACAACCGCAGAATGAGCGGGACAGCACTTGGAATGACTTAGGTCGACCGGCATAACTTTGTCTAACTTACTCAAGCCTACAACTTAACCCGGAGGACGAGTGAAGGCTATGCCAAGCCTTGCGCAGTGGAAGCGTACATACTTTATCGAGCATTTACGCGGGCGACGCCTATGACTTAAGCAAGTTCATAGTTTTGTGTCGAAGACCAACTTTCCTTCTCCCAAGCCACGGGACGAAGGACCGAGTGTCATTTTCAAAGTACGCCGTGCACCAACTCTAAGCCGACCGTTGGACCTTTTTCCATGTTCTAACTCATTTCGACCCGTCGAGATTATTCCCTTAGCTATGTGGATTCGTCTTTTTTATTATCAAGCCTATTGTGCAAGTTGAAAACACCCGATTTATTATATGAAGGCTAAGATGAGGCAAGTTCACCGAAACTACCCCACCTGAGCGATGTCTCCGAGCAAGCCGTTGCAAGGCTAAGTCCGAACGCCGTCGGCATTTCAATTCCTCCGATTGACTGAGCGGGACGGGGCACTACATCATACACCACACAAAAAAAGTTTCATCTTCAAAACTAACTGAGTACTTACTCATTGACTTATCACTCGACATTCAACGACTCTCGTGCACATTTTCCCTAGGCATTTCGCAAATCCGGGCCACGCTCGTGCTACCCTCAATCCTTTCTTCAAAACTCACGATCTCAAAATCCTCGACACTTCTCCGTTCCTCAAGTCTCACTTGATTCAACGTATCACTTAGTTGGATCGTGCACATATTCTAGGCGTCCCTAAAATATATGCATTTCAGCCAAGCCTCGTGATAGAGAATCCGCCATCACCACTCGAGTTGGATCGTTCACATATTCGGGCGTCCCTGATATACGTGCATGTCAACCGAGCCTCATGAGTGGTGCCTCCACAATTTTCTATCGTATCGCACTCGGACGTCTGCCTAACCGCTAGGCTATGTCTTTCCGTCAGTATTGGAATCATAGTTTCCAAACAACAATATCAACACTGACCCCATCCTAAGGTCAAACCAAGTTGATAGTACGGGGTTTTCTACCCAAGCTCGCATCACTCCGATTTCTAAACATCGAGCATCGATTCCCTACGCACATCCCAATATTGGTCGTACGGGGTCCGAGTCGTTCAGCAAATCCATCCTACGATAATTTACGTTCAACCAATCCTCGACATATCAATATCACTCGACCAACAAGCCATTTCATATAGTCTATCTCTCCGAACACGTTCGATATAGTTCGCCTATCAATCCTTCCAAGTCAAGCACGCTACGACACAATTCATCGCTAAACCATAATTCATATTTCATATTCCCTAAGTCATTCATCCCAATTCACGTATTCGATCATGAGGTCATCTGACTTAACAATACGTTGCACCCCGAACTCACGCGAGTCAGATTATCCACGGTGGGCATGAATCACCAAGAACGCTCCTCTAACCCCTCTTTTCAAAAATTTTATAATATATTTTTATTTATTTATTTTGATTAAATGGTGATTTTTAGAATTTTTATAATTAATTACTTAGTTAATTATTACGGTAGATGACTTTAGCCAGGGCGGAGTTTTGGAGTGCATGGTGACTAGAAATCGTGGCACGGATAGTACAATGGCATGCTTTGGCAAGTGTATTAGTCCTGGTAGTGAAGTCCGAGCCATAGTGAAGTCCTAACTAGGAAAACCAGGCCAAGTTGCAACTTAACCCTTACCGAAGATTTATTTATTATTTATATTATTGAGCTTTAGGGAACCCGGTTGTACCGAACTAGTCCATACTGGACGCGAACTAGGCCCAAGCCAATGTAGTCATGCGGTACGTCCAATGACATTCGTGTTGACGTAATTTGGTATGAGTGTGTTATATTACGTTTTAATGATTTAATGACTATTTCTAAATATTCGTAATTTAAATATTATAAATATCATTAGTAATTAATACTCAATGATATTGGTATAAAATAGGTCCTCGTACATTTCGAGATTTTTAGACTGCACATAATGGTATATATATACACCATTAATGTTTTATTGAATTTCGTTATATTTATTATTATTTTATTGGGATTATTATATATATAATATTATTTTATTATTATTAGTTATATTAATTTGTCAATTAAAAATTATTATATATATATAGTCATATATATATAAATAGGGCCTACACTAGGAGGCCTACACTAGGAATGGATAATAATGAGTTTTATTTGGATTTTTGGATATTATTGGTATATATATATGAATATATAGAAACACATATATAAATATATATATATACATATATATGTATAGTTAATAAAGGAAAAAAAACAAAAAACAAAAACAACAATGAAAACAGTAACCCACGAGATATTGATGGGGGTCCCATATCTCGCGAGTGAACCAGAGCTGGCCAAACCCGCGCGTTCTGTTCGCAGCGACCCAAAACCGGAAATTTCAATTCGTATATGTATACATATAGCTCGAGGGAAGCTCTCATAAACCCTAATCCATGTCAAGCCCCCCCTCACGCATGTACGCCAGCCATATGCGCGCCGCCCTAGACACCGGACACCGTCGGAGCAGGCCGGACACGCGCGCAGAACGCACAGGACACAGAGCACAGCAATAGCAGCAACAACAGGGCGAGGAGGCATTTTCAACGTACGATATCTCAACGGTCGTTTGATCGTTTCCAGTCCCATAAACTCTGGTACGATCATAATATAACCATCTTTAATTCCTTTTAATTGGTTTATACTCTAGCGACACGAAACACGAGAGAAATCGAGTTGAAAATCATCAAAAACCTGTCGAAACAGGACACCTAAATCAGTCCAACGACTCTAGTTCGCGGCCAGTTTTCTCCTAATCCATGCACGATTTTGAAATTCCATTTGAAGACACTTAAAGACAATATATAGGAGATGGAAACCCTTCTTTTCGTTCCTGTATTCATGCAAGGTGTGCCGAATAAACAACACCAAAAGATTAGGAAAAACCTGTTTTAAAATATTAAAAACTTTAGAAATTCTCTCGATACGACATGTGTCCCGCCAATCCGGGCGACGTGATCGCGCACCATAAGCATCGAATGGTGCATAATGGCTTCGTGGACGTGTGGACTTTGACGAAATTCAAATTGGTCGCGTGTGCGTGACGAATTTGATGCGTATCCGTCAAAATTCACCGTATCGACCTCTGTGCAAATTTTCCAATTAGTTTGTGCACGCTCGTCAGATCGAGACAAAACTTGCGCCAACAGGACCGTATCATTTTCTTGGTCCTGTATGCCAAGTTTGGTCCGATTCTGAGACAGTTGATCGGATCGTCGTTGCGCGGGCACCACGGTCTGACTCAACGGGCGATTTTGTGCACGGGCCGCCGGAATCCAACTTTGGACATACGGTTGGGTTCGTATCATCAAAATGAATTCGTAGACATGTAGTTTGACGACTTTAGAGATTATTGACTCTGGCACATTTTTCGATGCAAAGCGGGTCCAACGGCGGACACCGTTATGATCCGAAATTACCGTTTTGCCCCTGTGTCTAGAATTGGACTTAAGGACAGGCAATCCTAGCTAATTTGACTATTCTGGAAACTTTGGTAATGTTTATTTCAGCTTCCGGGGACTGTTGTACTGGTTTTGACTATTGTGGCACATTGAGTGATTCAGATTGTCGGTTTCACCAGCAAAGGACTACAGGCGAGTGCAGTTTATTGTTTGTTTTCAGTATTGATCTTTACTATACATCAGTATTTAGTCGATAGATATGTGATTTCAGTTTTATGTTAATTTTATTCCTTGTGGTGTCGGGAGGGTGAAGTACCAACGATGTGTGATCTGACCTTAGACAGTGTAGACAGTAGTTCATTATTGCAAAGTAGATAATATAAACAATAATTTCTTTATTGCATTATTCAATGTAGATAGTGTAACTTTATACAATGTAGACATTGTAACTTTAGACAGTGTAGACAGTGTAACTTTAGACAGTGTAGACAGTGTCGTATAATTGTCCCGAGATCGATCACATGTCAAAGGTACTTCCGTCAGTCGGTGAGTGTTGTCTTTGTATTTATTTACTGTTTTCCTTTATTTAGTTATTTGTCTTTTGTTTTATTTTGTGAATCATATGTCTAAAGGCTAACCTCTGTCGTATAGTTATTTTCATATAATGAAACTGCATTCAGTGAATTGTACTCGTTCCATTCCTGACTGAAAACTAATATTTTTCAGGTTAGCCGTGGATTTACTTAGCATGGGAGATACGGGTGTACTTGCAAACAAAAGCCTAGAGACTAACTAGATAGTTGAGTGGTAGTCATTCAAATATTTGTACAAGTTTGTATTTTTCTGTAAATGTAAAACTTGTGATCATTGTAAATTGAATTAATTTTTTTGTGAATGAGCATTATTTGTGATTTTGGATCATCATGGCCGTGACAGCGTTCTACCGCCGACACTGCGGCGTAGGTTGGCTTGGACACATCTCGTATCCATTTAAAAAAAATGGGTGCTGGTCGTGACAAGTTTTTGTGGTGGCCCATGCAGGTCTGGTTTCGTAAATCATGCAAACTCGTGATAGTACTTAAGTTAGTCGTACTATTGCGAGCCTGCGACTAGGAAATGCTCATTCACGAATTAGGAATAAATTTAATTTAAGAGAGTGACTAGGACTAGGAGTCCCTTATACAAATTTACCGATGGGTAGTCTCGGCCATGCAATGTAGATAAGGAGTTATTAATTTTGATAGTTTATCAGATACCCATAGGTACACTATTACCTCTTGATATGGCGACACGATCCAATGTGGATAGATTATTCAACTAGTGAGACCGGGCTTCATAGAAGTAATGATCTAACCTTGATAAACTATTAAATTCCTTCTCTTTGCCCCTTTAGATATCATCCTCATATCTTAGTTCGAATTGCCTATTTAGTCCCTATTTGCCCTAAGAATTATTTTTATATAATTTTGATTATGTTATCCATATACGGACCTCAAGTTAGTTTCGATTCAAAGTTTTTCCCCATGGTTTGAATACATAGGAAATAGATACTATGATGTTTGTGTTTCTTTGTCTTCAGTTATTTCCCTCCCTATTCACCTTTTATTTTAAGGGTTGTGGCTGATAATACTTACGCTTTATTTTATAGTCAACTTGTTTGAATCTCTAGAAGCTCAGGGATTTTACAGATATATAGTTAAAGGAATGTAGGTTAGCTCGTAATGGCAGGACAGCAGCGCACTGTTGCTATTTATTTAAAGTATGGAGACTATGGATTCACTGCAGCCAGCAGCGCACTGGCGAGGCACGATCCCTAGAGTTGAAATTGGTTTAAGAAAATATAGGTTATAGAATATTGCTAAACTATAGCTAGTGGTCCTCCTTTGACCGTAGTCACCCTTGTGTCAATATAAGGAAGAGTATCGGATAGCATATCACCCTGAAATCACGAATCCAAGGGTTTACCACAGTCCAAGTATACGGGCAAGGCATAACTCTCGGTGAAGTGACTTCAGACGTGATTACAAGTTTAGGATACTATGGAGGATAGGACAATGCCATGTATGTCCAATAAGACCCAAAGCCAATATTAGTGGAAGTTTTGTAAGATGGGTAGCACGTCTCCCGATCTAGCATTTCGTGGTCCTTGTGACCTATTGACGAGATATTGATTGACGCTAATAGGTTTAACTAGAATATAGAATTTTTGAGGTCCATAACCCATTAGTCGACCAAGGCCTTGGATAAGAAGATAGTAGGAAGACTGTATTAGCAAGAACACCTGGTAAAATTTTGATTCTCACAAAACTCGAACTGCTTGTGCCTTTTTCAAAAAAAATCTTGTATACTTATAATTTGACTATTTTGACCAATGTTGCTACACAGCCTAGTTTTGCAAGCTTAATCTTTATCGAGCTTGATTCAAGACATATATTTATTGGGGACGCCCACTAACATATTGTCTAATCAGAATCGATGTATTACGGTCTGATCAACCGTAGTGTACTCGGTTCGCTCTCCCTCTGATTAACCTACGTGGATTGAGATGTAGATGTCTCTAGGATCTCATCCGCTACTGTATTGACAATTCCTCTTGAATTATACATTCGTCTTTGAATCACGTAATTGTGTTCAGTGACATCTCCCTTGAACTCTTTATTGTTTTTGTCTTTCACTGATTTGGAAAGACGAAAGGTCGTAATTGGTAGAGGGATATCCCCCATAACTATGGTAGTTGTATACACAAGTGTAGCTACCATCGGCCATTCAAGTGATTGAGTTACTCGTTCTCCTCTCGACCCTCAAACTACTATTAGGACTTTCAAGCCATCTGAATTTGAGAATGATTAGGGTTTTACCCTTAGTCAAAATACCAACCTAGGAGAATATCTATTTTCAAGAAACCAATTTATTGTGAGTCTCTAATTGATTGCTTGAAGCTTGCTTTAACTAGCAACCCTTAAGCCCATACCCCTAGAACTCTTGTGACAATAATCTGGCAGGCTTAACACAAATAGAGATTCATGACTCAGTCGTTAGAAATCTTTTTAAATGATGTGCCTTAGAGTTGGTTACCCCTTCGATAACTCTCGAATACTGGGGACGAGTATGTCATTCTATTTTGTCGACCAGGTGTCATTGTACACACTCGTTTTCTATTTATTGAGGAACAACCCTTGACTTGACTTAGATCTACCGTATTCCGTTATGCCGTGCCTCATCCTTTATTAACCAGAGTCGAGGTACAATATCCGGACTTTGGAATTCTTCTAACCTTATTATTCCTAAAACCATGTCCTAGTTTCTAGGGTGAGCAGACTGTAAGCCTTCTAAAATTTTAGGATATACGAGAATTGCCGATTGATTAGAATAACTTCCATTAGGATGATAATTAGTGTCTCATGGACTCCCACTTACCATCTAGATCATTTTGTGTCCCCGGCCGTGTCATTAATATTCGAAGCACGAGACTAGCTATTACCTTCCAACAAATTTCATATACAAGATCTAGACGAGTCCACCTTTATCTAGGTATATCATGTCCCACTCAAGCACGTCCCCTTGTACACTATTTTTTATGATACGACTCGCAGGTCAAAAGAACTAGCTATAACCCTTACCATAATACCCGTATACTTTCCGACAACAATTAGAGACTCAAACTCGACTCAAACCTTTCGACCCAATATACGGTTACGATCTACTCGAAGCCTCCTACGCACATGTCACTAGTGTGCCAGTCAACTGTGTCTTCTCATGTTACTTAAACACAAAAGTCACGGAAGATGCATTTTGGACATAGGACCTGGCTAACCAACCTGACTGGCAACTAGCTCAACCACTTAGGTGAAAACCTATTCTAGGTTACCCTAACCTAATAGAATTAGTTTTATCGTTGGGATCTTGTCCAGTCCATATAGATTGAAGTCCAAGGTTCATCCAACCGACGATTGATGTCCAATCAGGGAACCCATTAAGACCCAGTAAAACCCATCCATACATATCACCATATTTGGACTATAAAACCGAACTATTTGAAATAGGACCCTATACCTATTATGTAGTCACCCCTCTTAGAATATGAAGTCAACCGTAACCCTTATTCCATCTACCTGGAAGTCGCAATACGATTTTGTATTACATTTATATCCCTCGCTGGTGTGTTTAAATAACCACAAAAAGGAACACAATCTTGATTTCTCAAATTTCGTTCTATTATGGAACCTGTTTAGAATATCGAGAACGGAACTTCTGTATTACACGGATTGCAAGCCCCTCTAAGAAATAAAGGGTTCTTCGATTTAACAAGTGACTGGACTAGAGTAGCCAATCTAGCAAATAAACCAATGTTTCATAAACTTTATTTTCTATCTTCATCATTGGATACACTCTACTGCTCTTGAAACTTCATAAATGCTCTCGATTATTTTTCTTATCTTCCTGTCCTTCCTATTTCAGAGTGACGAATGGTCACGCTTATTAGAATTTAGCAATATTTCTTAGCTACTTGTGTAAATTTGTTGCATGTTAGATTTTGGGTGGTTTGATAGATAGAAGAGGATTATAGTGGCCATAAGCAGTGGATATCTATTGGTAGCAATTTTAGCAATTAGTTGGATGATTATAAAGTTTAGTGACATGAGATTTGAGGGAGTAGAGTAACCAAAGGTGGGTAGAAATTCTTAAGGATTCGTAGTACGAAATAACCATGAGAATATATGATAGCTAATGGAAACCGTCTTCTATCATAGCGGATGGACTCTTCCCTTAAATTTCGAGGATGAAATTATTTTAAGGTGGATAGATTTGTAACCCCTCTTTCCAAAAATTTTATAATATATTTTTATTTATTTATTTTGATTAAATGGTGATTTTTAGAATTTTTATAATTAATTACTTAGTTAATTATTACGGTAGATGACTTTAGCCAGGACGGAGTTTTGGAGTGCATGGTGACTAGAAATCGTGGCACGGATAGTGCAATGGCATGCTTTGGCTAGTGTATTAGCCCTGGTAGGGAAGGTCGAGCCATAGTGAAGTCCTAACTAGGAAAACCAGGCCAAATTGCAACTTAATCCTTACCGAAGATTTATTTATTTATTATTTATATTAATAAGCTTTAGGGAACCCGGTTGTACCGAACTAGTCCATACTGGACCCGAACTAGGCCCAAGCCCATGTAGTCATGCGGTACGTCCAATGACATTCGTGTTGACGTAATTTGGTATGAGTGTGTTATATTCCTTTTTAATGATTTAGTGACTATTTCTAAATATTTGTAATTTAAATATTATAAATATCATTAGTAATTAATACTCAATAATATTGGTATAAAATAGGTCCTCGTACATTTTAGGATTTTTAGACTGCACATAATGGTATATATATACACCATTAATGTTTTATTGAATTTTGTTATATTTATTATTATTTTATTAGGATTATTATATATATAATATTATTTTATTATTATTGGTTATATTAATTTGTCAATTAAATATTATTATTATATATATATAGTCATATATATATATAAATAGGGCCTACACTAGGAGGCCTACACTAGGAATGGATAATAATGAGTTTTATTTAGATTTTTGGATATTATTGGTATATATATGAATATATAGAAATACATATATAAATATATACATATATATGTATAGTTAATAAAGGAAAATAAAAAAAACAAAAACAACAATGAAAACAGTAACCCACGAGATATTAGATGGGGGTCCAATATCTCGTGAGTGAACCAGAGCAGGCCAAACCCGCGCGTTCTGCTCGCAGCGACCCAAAACCGAAAATTTTAATTCGTATATGTATATATATAGCTCGAGGGAAGCTCTCATAAACCCTAATCCATGTCAAGCCCCCCCCCCTCACGCATGTACTCCAGCAATATGCGCGTCGTCCTAGCCGACGGACACCGCCGGAGCAGGTCGGACACACGCGCAGCGCGCACAGGACACAGAGCACAGCAATAGCAGCAACAGCAGGGCGAAGAGGCGTTTTCAACGTACGATATCTCAACGGTCGTTTGATCGTTTCCTGTCCCGTAAACTCTGGTACGATCACAATATAACCATCTTTAATTCCTTTTAATTGGTTTATACTCTAGCGACACGAAACTCGAGAGAAATCAAGTTGAAAATCATCAAAAATCTGTCAAAACAGGACACCTAAATCAGTCCAACGACTCTAGTTCGCGGCCAGTTTTCTTCCAATCCATGCACGATTTTAAAATTCCATTTGAAGACACTTAAAGACAATATATATGAGATGGAAACCCTTCTTTTTGTTCCTGTATTCATGCAAGGTGTGCCGAATAAACAACACCCAAAGATTAGGAAAAACCTGTTTTAAAATATTAAAAACTTTAGAAATTCTCTCGATACGACGTGCGTCCCGCCAATCCGGGCGACGTGGTCGCGCACCGTAAGCATCGAACGGTACGTAATGGCTTCGTGGACGTGTGGGCTTTGACGGAATTTAAATTGGTCGTGTGTGCGCGACGAATTTGATGCGTATCCGTCGAAATTCACCGTATCGGCCTCTGTGCAAATTTTCTAATTAGTTTGTGCACGCTCGTCAGATCGAGACAAAACTTGTGCCAACAGGACCGTATCATTTTTTGGTCCTGTATGCCAAGTTTGGTCCAATTCTGAGACAGTTGATCGGATCGCCGTTGCGCGGGCCCCACGGTCTGACTCAATGGACGATTTTGTGCACGGGCCGCCAGAATCCAACTTTGGACATACGGTTGGGTTCGTATCATCAAAACGAATTCGTAGACATGTAGTTTGACGACTTTAGAGACCATTGACTCTGGCAAATTTTTTGATGCAAAGCGGGTCCAATGGCGGACACCGTTATGACCCGAAATTACCATTTTGCCTCTGTGTCCAGAATTGGACTTAAGGACGGGCAATCCTAGCTAATTTGACTATTCTAAGAATATTGGTAATATTTATTTCAGCTTCCGGGGACTGTTGTACGAGTTTTGACTATTATGGCACATTGAGTGGTTCAGATTGTCGGTTTCACCAGCAGAGGACCACAGGCGAGTACAGTTTATTGTTTGTTTTCAGTATTGATCTTTACTATGCATCAGTGTTTAGTCGATAGATATGTGATTTCAGTTTTATGTTGATTTTGTTCCTTGTGGTGTCGGGAGGGTGAAGTACCAACGATGTGCGATCTGACCTTAGACAGTGTAGACAGTGATTTATTATTGCAAAGTAGACAGTGTAGACAGTGATTTATTATTTTAAGTAGACATTATAGACAGTAATTTATTATTGCAAAGTAGACAGTGTAAAAAGTGATTTCTTTATTGTATTATTCAATGTAGACAGTGTAACTTTATACAATGTAGACAGTGTAACTTTAGACAGTGTAGACAGTGTAACTTTAGACAGTGTAGACAGTGTCGTGTAATTGTCCCGAGACCGATCACATATCAAAGGTACTTTTGTCAGTCGGTGAGTGTTGTCTTTGTATTTATTTACTATTTTCCTTTATTTAGTTATTTGTCTTTTGTTTTATTTTGTGAATCATATATCTAAAGGCTAACCTCTGTCGTATAGTCATTTTCATATATTGAAACTGCATTCAGTGAATTGTACTCGTTCCATTCCTGACTGGAAACCAATATTTTTCAGGTTAGCCGTGGATTTACTTAGCATGGGAGATACGGGTGTACTTGCAGACAAAAGCCTAGAGACGAACTAGATAATTGAGTGGTAGTCATTCAAATATTTGTACAAGTTTGTATTTTTTTTATAAATGTAAAACTTGTGATCATTGTAAATTGAATTAGTTTTTTTGTGAATGAGCATTATTTGTGATTTTGGATCATCATGGCCGTGACAGCGTTCTACCGTCGACACTGCGGCGTAGGCTGGCTTGGACACATCTCGTATCCGTTTAAAAAAAACGGATGCGGGTCGTAACAGCTCCCGCGGGATAATCATGCTCATCGGGACGTAACTCTTGTTCGAGTCTAGACTAATTCATTCTCGATGCGTGGATTGGACCTACTCAATCCTCAACTTTATTTTATTCATCAATCGCAAGTCCTAACATCCTCAAATTTTCCTTCGCATCAAACCGACAAGTCGAGACAATCAAAGTTGTCGTATCCTGATTTTTTCGAGTTCGATCATTCCCACGACATGAATCACCATGTCAGCGCTCACGCGGAACGATCGCCCCAAATCCGACGCAATGCATGTGCGAGGCTAGAGTTAAACTCCCGCAAGACAAGATCGTCGATGTTGTGGCTATCAACGTAACCATCAAGACACGATCATTTTTATCCAACATTCATCTCAATCAAAATCCTAAGTATAGCATCCAACTGAATAATAACACTTGCACGATCGTCATTCGCCGAGTCAGTACCCCCGAGTTATCGCATATTGATCTTTGATACGTCTCAATACCATCGACGATATGTGTAACCTGACGATCTTCTTTTGCAACCAATTTCGAGTCATACGAATGTTGCTATCGTCCGACTGGATAATCTTCTCAACATTCAAAATTAAGTTCGATCATTATCCATCGAATCATTCACAACATCAATTTTCTCAAACCAATTTTACGTATTGTTCATCCGTTTATCTTAAGTCATCGACCAACGTGTTTCCTCAATTCGCATCATTCTTTGCTAACTCAAATCATCGAGCAACATTCAATCCAATCCTTAGAGTCATTGCGTAACTTTAAAATTCAAACCTTTCATGCATGCTATCTTCCCGTCGTGCTAACTTTTCGTATACGATCTACCTATCAATTTCTTTTATCAAGTCATCCGTTCGCTACACCTTAACTTTTTTTCTCGATTCGATTTCATCTACTCGCTCATTTTTGTATTTCATACTTGCGTATTCCTCAATCCCGTACACTTTTCGTGCGCGTCAATTCTAAGTTGTTCGAATAAACTCATCCAAATCTTTAAGACTATTACTTGTTCAATGACATTCAATCTAAGGCTTTGCATAACGCGACGCTTGCTTATAGACTTACCGACACTCCGTATCCTCAATCGATCAATCGACATTCCTGAGGCTATCGTATACACCACTCAGGAATGAAGTCATTCAACAAATTCTCGAAACTATCATTCGAATCAAAATTGACTTCTTCGAATCCCGTTCGAACCATTCCTCGAATTCCAAGCACGGTCATCTATATCGCATCGACGATACCGTCGCTCGATAGCACCCCTATCGATAGTCACCCCATATTTACTCAATCGAGTTCAACTCATTCTAGCTCGAATATTACGAATCCCGCACTCGACTTTGCTAAGGTCGACGCAATCCTTGGTGTATATGCCCAGCCCGACTTAGCCAACCGTGCTTACGCAAACCATCTTTTTATTTTATCAAAAATTGTTCTCCTATGTTTTTGCAAAATAGTTAGAGTTATTGTATGGACATCCCGTAGGACATTTGAGAGAGAGCGCACCAACGATATCAATATGCGGAAGCAACATTCAAAGTTTACAGAAATAACGAAGTTAAAGAATTCAATCGATAGTCCAAGGACGTAAAGCCGTGCTCTGATACCATTATGTCATGCCCCGCTCCCGTAGGAGCGATTGTCCTTGCTAAGGCATGATGTCGCACGAGCCTAGATTGCGCTCGTGCAAGGCGGGTTCCATAACGGTCGATTTCAGCGGCTGAGACAGGGTCGTCGCACAGAAGTCCCATGCAGAGACATTAAATAATAGCAGCAAAATTTGAAGCAAAACACAAGTCATTGTAAAACACTCTTTTATTGATATTGAAACAAAGGTTATAATGGGGCGCAAGGCCAAGATTACAAGTCTCTCAAGCTCACTCAAGCTCACTCATCTTACATTACAAGTCACTCAGCTCTCTCTCATCTCTCAACACATGTCTTAAGACAGCGGATGCTTTGGAATGCGATGTCCATACATTATGTCCCGTATAAGTCTTAAATCCATACGGCCGCACGCTTCGAATCGCCAAGGAACTCTGTGCCTCGACGCATCCAACCGAGCTCCACGCCACGAGCTTCTACATGTGCCTGCACATGGAAACTATGTGGGTGTCAGTACTCAACTGTACTGGTGGAATGAGCTCCTCGCCCACCCATATAAAACCAACATATTAATTTACTTTGTGCAATATAGTCCGTTCTTATCAATTGTCTTTCTAGTCTTGTCTTAGGATCAGTTTTATGATGGATGCCTTGGCATACTTGTGTCTGAGGACCATCCCGTGCTTGCACAACGACGTTAACTCATACTTTGCCTTAGACCCTTCTCGTGCCAATAACATTAACCTATCAAATCGTGTTTGCCTTACGGTCATAATCAGAGACGCAACTATACTATAGACTCCATTTTTGTGTGACCGTGCTAGCGCACCGATAACTTTCTTATCCTTGCCTCAAGACCTTCTCGTGCTTACAATGTCAACACACTGACTCATGCTTGTCCTTCGTGCCCTACTCTGTGATGTAACGACTCGGTCGTGCCATGAACTCGATTCGTGCTTTAATATCTCTGAGGCAGTGCCTTCTCGCTTAGTCTTGCCTATACTTTAGTTGTGACAACGCGGCCATGCCTCACATTTCGAGGTCGTGCCCAGCAACTCAACGTAAATTCACCCAACTTGCCCTACGGCCCTTCTCGACTTAACTCGTAATAGATCAAGTCTAATTCATGCAACTCTATGCCAACGACTTAACACTCGATGCCACATCTCGTGCTGCAGTACGCCGCCTTCGTTGTAGCCAAATCTTAGGTCCAGACATTGTGTCTTCTAACTGCATACACATTCAACTCAACTTAGTCCAAAGGTACACACGCGGATTACCTCCCGTGCCGACACATCTATATGAATGGTCACTGGCATTAACTAGCCATCATGGACATTTCCTGGTATTTCGGGACCCTTGCACCGCAGGTATCGATCCCCAATGCAAGTCCCTGAACTACCGGTTGCCTATTACCCAGCTCGGCTATAACCTGTTTCTTCATAGGCCGAGTCGGTCCCGTGACCCCGGGTTGCCGCTCGAAGAAACCATCGCCCTTGTCGACAAGTTGTCCATGACCACGCGCCTACGCTAACTTCTAGACTTAACGTAATTGCATGGTCTCATCATCATGAATCAGTTCCTTTGCTTTACTCTTTTCACTTTTCACACTTCTTTTGCAGAGCCCCAAACCAGGATTGCCTCGGCGACTGAACCACAGTCCCGACATATTTTCTCTTGGCGACTAACCATCGCTTAGACTTAACATTCTTTGAACTCAGGGAACGGCTACTGCATAGACTTCCAACTTAACTTAAACATAACGTGTTTCCTTAAGTATCGACAGACCGTGGCTAACTTTCCATTGAACCAACCATGGCTCGTGCTTAAACCGACTCGTGTTCTACGCAACGCTATCGCCCAAGTCATACCTCATATGACGGGCCTTGGGATCGTGGGACTATTTAACTTGACAACCGCAGAATGAGCGGGACAGCACTTGGAATGACTTAGGTCGACCGGCATAACTTTGTCTAACTTACTCAAGCCTATAACTTAACCCAAGGGACGAGTGAAGGCTATGCCAAGCCTTGCGTAGTGGAAGCGTGCATGCTTTATCGAGCATTTACGCGGGCGACGCCTATGACTTAGGCAAGTTCATAGTTTTGTGTCGAAGACCAACTTTCCTTCTCCCAAGCCACAGGACGAAGGACCGAGTGTCATTTTCAAAGCACGTCGTGCACCAACTCTAAGCCGACCGTTGGACCTTTTTCCATGTTCTAACTCATTTTGACCCGTCGGAATTATTCCCTTAGCTATGTGGATTCGTCTCTTTTATTATCAAGCCTATTGTGCAAGTTGAAAACACGCAATTTATTATGTGATGGCTAAGATGAGGCAAGTTCACCGAAACTATCCCACCTGAGCGATGTCTCCGAACAAGCCGTTGCAAGGCTAAGTCCGAACGCCGTCGGCGTTTCGATTCCTCCGATTGACTGAACGGGACGGGGCACTACACCTTGTTTTCACATAACCAAGAAAAGCTGAGCGTAAAATAGCCCAAAATAAGCTTCCTGTGTAAAGTGGCTAAGAAATAGCCTTGAGCGTATAGCTAGCTCAAATAAACTTTACGCACACAAAAGTAGCTGAGATTGCCTTGAGCGTAAAAACTCAAATAACTTTCATGCGTAAAAGAAGCGGTCTTTTGAGCGTAAGTAGCTCATCTGCACGTTAGACGACAAGCGTTGGATTTGGTGCAAAAATCTTCTTGGCTTCTGTGCAATGTTCTGTCAGAAAATCATTCTGTCAGATCAATATCACGGACATTAAATGCAGTCTGACAGCCTGTCGCTCTTGCGTAAAGTTTGAGGATAACTCTTACGTAAAGGGGTTCGCGTAGAGTTAGACTCTGTTTGATCTCTGCGTAGAGCTTGAATCTGACTCAGTAGAGTCTCTAAATGGGCCTTGCGTAGAGTCTGACTTTGCGTAAAGTTCTCAACTTCTTTGACCTGGTCCATGAAGTTTATTTTATGCTTCTACAGATGTTTGCTAAGAAATTCGCGAAGGGTATATTGCATTGAATGCAACGAGCCGTAAAAATGTTAGTTGCTGCAAATGCAACAAATTGTAAAATACGATTTGAGATGTTGTTACAATGTAACATGTTGAATGAAAAATAAAATGATGCACGAAGTGCAACGAGTTAATTATGAATATGCGTTAAAATGAAAGTTATAAGCCAATATCGAATGTGTTGAACGGATTTGGGCATTGACTTTGAAAGTCGGGAATAAATTGTTGCACGATGTGCAATGCGTGTCGGAAGTAAAATTATTGCACGTGGTACAACGCATATCAAATTAATCGTTGCACAGAGTGCAAAGGAGATTGGAAATAAATCGTTGCACGAGATGCAATGTAAAGGAACTGAAATCATAAATCAATAGAACGAATCGTTCGGTTGCACACCAAACTTGTTGGCAAACGAGAACATTGACCGAGTTGTGTCGGATTTGATTTAATCAAAGTTACGGTTGCGATCAAGCACGATCACTGCAGAAATCGTGAGTCGGAAGAGATTTTTGGTTCATACCGAGTATGTTGCGAGAGAAATGACTTGATTTCCGAGTAGTATATGCCATACCACGTATGCGATGAATGACTCGATTTCGAGTGGTATATGGCATACCACTTGTGCGATAAATTGCATCAACGTGTTGTGAGAATTGTGAAAGGTTTGTCCGCAACGGACGGAAGAGTAGCGAGACTCGATTGAAAATTTGAATGACGGTATATTGATGCAAGTGTTCTTCAAAAATTGGTTGGGACTACAAGGCAAGACTCATATCAATGGATGATACGTCGGACAGAAATTTTAAGTCGGTCGGACGACCGAGACTAGCGGAACGATATTGCCTTAACGCAATAATCGGATCGACGAGAAAGGAAAACTCGAACTTACAAATGAGTCGTACGACTTGCGATCTCGATACAAATGTTGGACGAGGCGAATCAAATCGTATGACCTACGATTTCGATAAAAATGTTGGGCGAAACAAATTCGAATCGCACGACTTGCAATCACGATAGAAATGTTGGACGAGACGAATCTAATCACATGACTTGTGATCTCGATAGAAATGTTGGGCGAGGCGAATTATAATCGGATCGCACGACTTGCGACTTCGGTGAGAAAGTTGGTTGACGCGAGAAATCGTGCCTAAGAATAGTTGGTTACGTTACGGCAAAACTCATTTGAGTACGACTGAAAAACACGCAAAATTTAGAGGGAGAGATCATATGACTTGAGGGTTCGATATTGGTTAATCGGTAACTCAGTTATGCGATCAAAATATAGCGGAATGTGGCAAATCGGAAAACTAGTTGATGCGTATGGAAAAGTTCGTTGCGAACTTGGATGAATGCGATGCGAGTTAAGTTGACGTTGAAACGGATTCAAAGTTGACCCTTACGATATCGAAATTGATACGACGTATCGAGATCGATACGTAAGGAAACGTAAGCACGATGTGAGAATACAAAATGGAGTGTGCCTCGTGCTATCAAAATTTTGTAAATAACAATACGAGAATGAAACGAACTGGTTGATCATGAACCTTGTGATTTATCAAGACGAGACTATAAGTCATCGACGATTGCTCGATGCGTACTGTGTCGACCGTAAATAAGATAGACTCGAACTCAATGCGAGTAGATGCATCATGAATAGCAGAATCATCGACGGTAGTGCATGACCTTACTCGGAGGATAGTTGCGCATCAGTTGCGCCAATAGAAATGGTTTTATCCGAAATTGGGTAGTCGCATAAAAATCGTCGGAACGTGATTTGACTCCAAAATAAGATATAGCATGGTTCGTAGTAAACTGTCCTTCGTTAATGATCCATAATTATCGAGCGTAGCTTCAGGACAGCTGACCCTAGAAAACTTGACCGCCAAATCAAATTGAATGTTGCAGACCGTAAGATGACCCATGCGATATCGTATATGAGATTGTATCGATAACAAATGTAACATGGTGCATGTTGACGATAAGTCTAGGCGATTGAGAATTGTTGAAACAACTTTCGATTGAGAATGAGAAGTTAGATTTTGAGTATTCGTCGGATGAATGCTTAAATGGTTAAGATGGTCGACGATCGAACGAAAAATTCACCAACGAACTTGGTGATTCGAATAGGCGATTGCAAGAATCGTACTATGCACGAGAGAGAACGATAAGGGAATGACTTACGAGTCATGTCGTTAGATTCGGATTCACCTTGCAATTGAGCTTGCGTGAATTGAAGCTTACATTCGATGTTGCGAGATGGATAAGTTGGAAATTTGGCTAGTAAATTCCTACTCGATAGGAATCGAATATAAGGCGCATCGTAAGGACCTTCGTGTCTAGGCGATCGTTACCTTGAGCATCGTCGCCTTAATGTAAACTCTTGTGTCGGATAGATTGTGGCCTTTGTGCAATGTCAATTTGAGTTGCGTCGGAAGAAGTTAAGCACGGTGTCTAGGTAAGTAGCCTAGCGAGCATAGTCCCGAATGTTGATAAGGAAATCGTATCGAGATAAGTTACGATGTAAAACTTCAGAAATAAGTTGGTAGCGACGTCAAACGCAAGGTGTTACGGAGACTCGTTGTGATTGGATACGCGACGGCTTGACGCGACGCATAGAATTGAGAGTCCCGATGAAACTTACGAAGTGAGAAATATAATTTTTGAATCGCATCGTGTGCCTTAACTTTTGTTGGATGATCGTATGTGTATTAATATGCATATGCGCTAGAATTGCGAGAACAAGTACTAGAGCCCAAGTCCTATCAAGAGTACGAGATGGCAAGCATAGGATTGAAATATAAATGTTAGCTTTGTTCCAATTTACTGCGACTGGACTTGGTCGAAATATATATATCTTCGGGATGCCTTGAATATAGGTACGAATCCAAATCGAGTTGTATACAAATTCAAATCGAGCTGCAGGGAGGACTTTGGTATGTTAATGAAAAGCTTACAGGATAGTGTGAAACTGAACAACATTGGTGTGACGAGATCGTGAAACGATCTATAAAACACCTAATTGGAGTGTGGGTTTTGGTTCGAGGACAAACCTTGTTTTGAGTGGTATATTCTGTAATTCCCCGCTCCGCACGGTGCATTACGCTGAAGCGTTGACTCAAAGAGTTTACGTTGACCCGATGATATATCGATGCGAATCGATACGAGAGTTATGTTGTCCCGAGCAACGCATCGAAATAAGTCGATGTGAAGAGTTGCCTTGTCCCAAAGAATGCATCGAGTTGAATCGATACGAAGTGTCGCTTTGCCCCGAAGGATAAGTGCGTTGAATCGGCTCGAAGATTCTAAGAAATCGAATCGACCAAGGCGCAAGTCCAAATCGATGCAAGTATTAACTTTAGTTGGTTTCATGTACAGGCTATATGTTTACGCTGAAATATTAGAGGTCGGTATTCTGCCTTATTCAGTAAGGGGTCCGCAAAACCAAACCGTCGTCTTGCGACGGGCTGAAACTTGGGCACGGTAAGCCCAATCGGACGTATGATTCAATGAAGCACGAAGTTCTCGAATGGCTAAGTCAGAAGAGTTGGTCGTGCAACGAAGTTATGAAATCGAGCCGCATCAGCTCGGCAAAATGACAAGATGGGAGGATTGAATCTTCTTTTTACTCCTTCGTGCCTAAGTCAGAATATATCATTGTATGTTTAAAGTTAACCTATCGACGCCACGGGCGTGGTCCGATCGGAAGGTAAATCGTAGTGTGAGTTGAACATTAAGTTAGAACAATTGAAATAAAACGTGCATCAAATGCACGACTCGCTACGGAACATTGGATATCGCAAAGGCGAGCGCCTCGGTGCACAAGCTGCAAGAACATAGGATAACTGTACTCGGTGAGTGTATTAGTGCACGAACCATACCGTGCCTTCGCGTACGAGTTAGAAAGGCTAGAACATTGAAAGACAATAGGCGAGCGCCCTAGCGCACAAGCCCAAATATTGAATACTAAGTTATAGAACATAAAAGATGGCTTCGATGCGTGCAGCAAGTGCACGACGCGAAGGATAGATAATAAATGTGTCAAAACGTGCCTACGTGCACGAGATCATAAAAGATGGCTTCGTTGCGAAAGAATACAGTTGTGGCATGAATGTGGCGGAACTGTCAGAAATGACATGATGCCTCGAAAGGTGTTTGGGACCTTCGGGTCGTTCGGTTGACGAACATTGAGTTAAGGCATGATCCCATCGAACATTGAAACGAAGTATGAAATGTAAGAACATAGAAAGTTAATTGGAAGGAATATGAGATGATAAAGTCTAAGTCTCGGACTCAAGATTATGTTTGGTTGTTTGAATTTGATTGCTTGAATAATAAGGGTGTTGCATGGTCGAATGGAATGGACGAGAGATAAAATGTGATTATCTCCCGTGCACGGGTGTTCCCTCAAACGGTTAAATGCCGGAGCGCCCCGGAACCGTTTGGCCTAGGAGGGAATAATATCTTTGATAGGCGCACATCCTTAAGACAACTAGCACTCGCTTATAGATGGGAAAAAGTCGCAAATGATGGTATATAGCGGTAACATTTCAGTTGTTGGGATAGCAACCCACCCGTGAAATGCCGGGCTACCCAAATTCGAGAAAAGAAATGAGAGAAAAGAAAGTAAGAAACTCCTTTAGTCCATTCCGGCACGGATACGCCAACGACCTTCGTATAGCTAAGGAACGATGGGTTGAAAGTGTAGGCACATATGTGTCCCGCACACATAGATCCTGCTTAGAGATGCACTCATAACATGACAGGAAAGGAATGAGACGTATTCACCTTGCATCGGTGCAAGGACGAGTGCGTCAACTTGGTAAGAAAGTCGTGCCATGAATCAAATACGAGATTGCTTGCTTGCTTGCCTATTTCAATTCGAATAACATGCTTGCCATGCTAACATGCTTTACGCTTTCGAATATGCCATGAAATCGACCCTAAGGAGAACATAGCAAGATCATAAGCTAAGTTGCATGATTCAACATAAATACTACAATGTCGGTTTAGAAAGAAGGTCTTTGCATCAGTACATGCGAGGACGAACGTACTGATCCCCCACCAGCTTTCATACAGGGTACAGGGAATGGATGGCTCGCGGCGAAGCGGCGCTGGAACGCGTTGAGGCTTGGAATGCCGAAGCGTATTGAAGCGTGCGATCGCATTGACGCTCGAACTTGCAACAGGATTGATACGACCGAGATATAGAAGGCATGATGTATGGAACGATGAAATCCTTTGTGGGCAAGAGAGAACCTGAGTGTTGTAGCCAATCTGGCATATATCGTTAGGCTATCGAAAGCCTTTATAATCTTATTTTGAATATCGATAAAGAGAATTGTTTCGTATACTCTGTTTTCTTTTCGTTGCTAATATCAATTCAAAAGATAACCATTTGAGAACTTGTCATCTTGTCTTGCATGAGCCCAACTCCAGGCTTGTGCGGTATCACGCCCCCTGCGAGGACGATGATTCGGGTGATTCCGAGTCGGGGCGTGACAGGTTGTGCCAAGCCAGGTTGTGCCAAGCTAGGTTGTACCAAGCCAAGTTGTGCCAAGCTAGGTTGTGCCAAGCCAAGTTGTGCCAAACTAGGTTACGGCACTGCCAGGTTGCGGCACTTGCCAGGTTGCGGCACTTGCCAGGTCGCGGCACTGCCAGGTTGCGGCACTTGCCAGGTTGCGGCACTTGCCAGGTTGCGGCACTGCCAGATCGTGGCACTTGCCACATTGCGGCACTGCCAGGTTGCGGCACTGCCAGGTTGCGGCACTGCCAGTTTGCGGTACTGCCAGTTTGCGGTACTTGCCAGGTTGCGGCATTGTCAGGTTGCGGCACTTGCCAGGTTACGGCACTGCCAGGTTGCGGCACTTGCCATGTTGCGGCACTGCCAGGTTGTGGGTTGTGGCACTGCCAGGTTGCGGCACTTGCCAGGTTGCGGCACTGCCAGGTTGTGGGTTACGGTACTTACCAGGTTGTGGCACTTGCCAGGTTGCGGCACTTGCCAGGTTACGGTACTGTCAGGTTGCGGTACTTGCCAGGTTGCCGCACTGCCAGGTTACGGCACTTGCCAGGTTGTGGCACTTGTCAGGTTGCGACACTGCTCATCTTCTCTAACCAGCATAAAAATGCTTGGTGTTCCCCATGAACATCAAATGACCATATCTTGGTCAAAATAACTCCAAATTAGGACTTTCAAAGGTCAAAATTGGGTAGAACAAAATTCTCTACAACATGGAACATCTAGTTTTTGAAAACAAGCAAGTTTGATAGATCAACACCACAAAAAACCAAAAATATAGTAAACTTAGATCTACAAGAATCTACCCATAAAAATTAAAAACTCCAAGTTTTAAAGAGGCTTATAATCATGTAAAGAAGAGAATGGAACAATGAAACTTGAGATCCATCATGAAGCAAGTTGCACTTGTCTAGGGCTCTTGGGTGCAGGTGGAGAGGAGTAAATGAAGAAGATGGAGAAGTTATGAGAAATAAATTGAGGAGAGAGAGGGGTTGACTTATATATTAAGACCAAACCATCTCAAAACAAACCAAGCCAACATATTGAACCAAACCAAAATAAACTAAGTCAAGATTAAACCAAGACCAGGCTAAGCAAGACAAGTTTAACTACGATCCACCTGACAAATGTCAGAAATCCGAACACATATATAATAAAATACGTATAACGGGAAGCGAGAGTGACAGGACCCTCTCCAAGTTTTTCTATTTTATCGGGACATGTTTGTCGTCTCCGTCGTGCTATCTATTGTCTCAAGTAAGCTCTCCGAACTTGATTTGAGTTTTTTTGAAGTGCTATTTGTGAGGCAAGATTTCAGCAATTTTCTCAGGATCATTCTTTATTTGTGCGATCATCACCACAAGGACGATTTCTTCTTTTACACTATGTGGATGACATGATTTTGACTGTCGATGATTCAATGAGGGCATCTACTCAGAGGTACCTTCATCAGCAGTTTCAGATGAAGGACCTTGTCTACCTTGGCAATTTTTTTGGACTCGAGATTGCACAAGGTAAGAAGGGATACTTATTTCTCAGCATAAATATACTTCATAGATTCTTTTGTCTGCTAGTTTATCAGATAGTCGGACAGATGATACTTCTTTGGAGCTTCATATGAAGCTTTGTCCTATAGATGGTGAACCTCTCAGAGATCCTACTCGCTACAGGCGGCTAGTGGGTCAACTTGTGTATCTCTGCTTGATTAGACCAGATATTTTTCACACAATCAGCTTACTATGGTGCCTTACTCTAGATTATTCGATATCATCAGGGTTCCATTACGTGCTCATTATTTATGTCTTCTACATCTATTCTATAGTTTTAAGTATTTTCTAATGATGATTAAACATGAGATCCGACCACTAGACGATCTACTACATTATTATGTTTGTTTCTTAACGATTCATTGATTTTATGACGAAGCTAGAAACAAGACCTTATTGCATGTTTTTCTACTGAGACAGAGTACAATTCATGTACGTAGACTGTATTAGAAATACGGTGTGACCCGAACCGGAGTTGGCCCATAAGCTAGGTGCGATATTGAATTGGGCCAATATGTCTTAAAAGAGAATTATCAATATGTAATACCTGAACCAATTCCAATTTACTACACCTCATGATCCCATCCGCTAGCCGAATAACCTTAGCACTCTTGATACATTTGTCTGTTCTCGCTAGCCGAACAACCTTAGCAACCCTGCTACCTTTTGTTTGTTTCTGCCAGCCGAATAACCTTAGTATTCATGCTACCTTTTATTCATTTTTGCAAGTCAAGCACCCAGGAGATCCAATATATTGCCATCTCGATTCGTTCGACTATATAACCAAACCGACATGTTAACCACAATTCACATCTTGCTCTACCTCGTACGCGTCAAACCCACCTTTGAAGTCAATCCGTGTGCGTCAAACCCACCTTTGAAGTCAATTTGTGTTGTTGCATATGCTCCTAACTCCATCTTGAAAAGAGTTCGTATAATCTGATTATACACATGAACGTTCAGCACCATCTGTCTTGAACCAATTAGAGTCGTCCAAACCAGTCCCGTAATCATGGTCTCTGATACCACTTATTGGGAATACGTTATGACCCAAACCGGAGTTGGTCCATGAGGTGCGACATTGAATTAGGCCCATATGCCTTAAAAGAGAATTCTCATGTAAAGCCTTGTGAGACTCGTCTCACAGTATCGATATTTATATACGGATACGTATTTGGTACCGTATCATGCATTTATTCTGTATTTAGTTCCTGTAATTACCTGGTAATTATTTTTTGTATTTTATTTTTGCACTTGTCTAGCTCTTGGTTCATTTCGGTTCATGTTGAACCAACTTGGTTTAGCTTGATTCATCATGAAAAGGGATGAATGGCTTAGATTGAGTGGAGATGAATGAATGGTGGAGATTACTTGGGTTTGGTATATATACCACTTTTTCTCTCTTTTTCCTCATTCACTCTCATTCATTCCTCTTCCACCCAACCCTAGACATTAGAGAGAGGCAAGTACATCTTGCCAAAATCTTGAATAAAGTTATTTTTGTTTGTTCTATTCTCTTCCTTGCATGATTCTAAGCCTCTTTAGAACTTAAAATTTTTTATTTTGATGGCTACATTTTTATAGATCTAAGTTTTGATATTTTTTATTTTCTTGGTTTTGATCTATTAAAATTTGGTATTTCCTAAAACCAGTCGTCCCAGGCTGTAGAAAATCTCGTTCTATACAAGTTAGACCCTTGGAAGTCTCAATTCGAACTTGGTTTGAGCAAGTTATGGTCTTTTGAAGTTTTCGGATTTCCATGGAGCTTGGTTGCTGTTTGGAGAAGAAGAACAGTGTCGGCGCCTAGTCTGGCCCAGGTGCCTTGTGCGTCTTGGCGCCCCCTTTCCCCTTGCGCTCACGGTGCTTAGGCGCCAATGTGATGCGCCTAGTCTGGCCAGGCGCCTTGCGCGCCTTGGCGCCCTTTTCCCCTTGCGCTCATTGGTGCTTAGGCGCCTATTTTTGTGCGCCATTTTGGCCCTGGCGCCATTATGGTCCCGATGCCTATTCAGGACATGTGTCCAGTTGGCCAAGCGACTATCTGGCCATGCGTCTCTCTGGCCTGGCGCCTTCGGCCCAGCGTCCATCTTGGCCTTGGCGCCATTATGTGCCTATGCGCCTCTCCTGGCCCTAGCACCCTTGTGTGCCTAGGCGCCATCCTGGCCTTGGCGCCTCTTGAATCTCATGCCACTCCGCGTGCGCCACCTGACCTGATGGTCGTGCGCCATATGGTGTGCGACCAATGTGATGTGCCCACTTCCATGTCTCTTCCTTGCTCATTCATCTATATGTTTGGTGATTCCCAACTTGTACCCTGAGCTTTGACCCGATCTTAGCATGGCTGTTTTTACCGTTTTTGATTGTTTAAGCTATTTTGTAGCTAGAATCTTGAAAACCTCAAACATGAATGTTGTAGATCTTTGTCTTGGCTTCAATACTCTTCTTGTTTTACTTTAATTGGAGTTTATATGCAGCTGATAATTTCGATCATAGTTTTAATCTTTTGGCATATTTTCTTTACTTGGTTGTTTTTGATATTTTATTTGACTGTAATAAATTCTTAACCTGATTAGATGATCTCGTATAGTTAGAGAATGATTGTACACCCTATATACACTTGACACTAGCATATGTACTTACTTTATTTATTCTTTCTCACATGCCATGATATGTATTTTCTTTCGATTCTTTCTTATATGCTATGATATGTGTTGCTATGCCTTCCCGAATTTATTGTACTTTGCAATCTATGCCATGTCTAGAATGTCTTTGTTACGGCCCGGTGTGGCGCACCCATGTTACATATTTTCTTTACTTACTAGATAATGGACTGTCATGGCACACTCATGTTACATGTCTCCTTTGCTTACTAGATAGTGACCCGTCGTGGTGCAATATTGTACATGTCTTTTCTTGCTTACATGATAGTATTCTGTCATTGCGTACTCCCTATTTTATTTATAGTGGCTCTTCGTAGCGCACTCCTAGCTTCCAGCTTATTTTATTTTCTTGTTGTGGCTTGTTATAAGTGCACTTTCTTGTATTGTCAAGTGTTACATATCATGTTTAGGATGGATTCTGCGGAATGCTACATCCAGAATCCAACAAGAAAATGTTAAGGACTAAACAACTAGCTTGATTATCTAGATCAATGAGAGGAACGAATTTCCCATTTACCTGCAAGCCCTTTGTTCCGGCCCCAACCTGAATGGATTTGGAGCTATCTGTCATGATGAGCACACTTCCAGCGCACCGTCGAGTGTTGCACCTTGTATATGTCTATAGGGTACATTTGTTTCCTGGACGATGTACCCACTATTGTATATGTCGACTATAGGGTATATTTGTCTCCTGGGCGATGTACCCACTATTAGATCTTAGGATACATTTGTCTTCCGGACGATGTATCCACCATTACTTTCTTTTCCTTTTGGCTTGGATAAGTCGGGTAGTCTACAGGACAGGTAACTGGATTGGATTTCTAAAAAGTGCATATGTTAGTAATTAGGAATGTGATAACCCTAGTTAGCTAATGTATAAAGCCATACTCATTGCTTGGCCGTGATTGTTGTATGGAGTCCAGTCCAGTCTAGTTTTGTCTAGGCAGTGTCCGTATGTTTAATTCAGTACATTGTTGTTTATACTTTACTTTTGTCAATAAATGATTAGAAACTAAGTTATGTTCAAGAGAAGGGTAACAACCCCGGTCCTTGTTTGGTTTACGAGTTGTAACTTGGGTTCCGGATTAGTTTCCAAGTCATCTAGTCATTTATCGTCCTATTCAGTACTCATACGCCATACATGATCTTTATGCTATACAATGATTAGAGACTAAGTTCTGTTCAGAAGAAGGGTTACAACCCCGATCCTTGTTTGGTTTACGAGTTGTAACTTGAATTCTGGAATAGTTTCTAAGTCATCTTATCATTGGTCGTTCTATATAGTTCTTACATGCTCACACGTACTATTTCTCTAACATGCCAATATATCCCAGTTACCCTACATGTTACATGTCCCAGTTGCCTCCCATGCTCACATGTCCAGTTATCTCACATGCTCACATGTTCATATATCTCACATGCTCACATGTCCAGTTTGTCTTACGTATTCACATGATTCTGTTTTACTTAACATGGCTACACTTTACAATATGTCAATGTTAATTACTTTATGTCACATGATGCTTTACTTATTGTCTATTCTATTATCGGGATAAGTGCTTTGGTAGTGCACGAGTCTCGATCAACATTTACTTATTTCTGTCTCTATCCGTTGCTATGATAGTTATTACTGGTTTTAGTTCATAAGTTTGGCTTCCTATATGGTACTTGCTATTTGGGGTCTGATCCCACTAGTTTTCTTTGGCCAGATCTGATAGAGAGCCCGAAGGATCTTCCATACCATCTATTCGGCGGTAACTACCTGGAGCACCAGAGTACCTTTGTGGGTTTCTTATATCATTCTCCCACTAGTTATGTACATTATTTTTTGTGGCGTTTAGCCTCCGAGCACGTGTTTAACTCGTATTTTGGATCTTGACATGTAGCCTACGGGCCTAAACATGATTTGCGTTTTCTAAACTATAGCTAGATTATCATGTATGACTATTACTCTTGCTAGTTCTTACTTTGTATTACTAGCTTCATGATCATCCATGTATATATAGTTTGGGACGCTTTAGTATTTTATGTCTGATGATCATACTTCTTGTACTTTGCATAATTGTCTGTGATTGAGATACCTAGGATCGTTTGACCTAGCATTGACTGTTGGCTTGTAGTATTAACCCCCATGTCTTGACAGCTTATAAGTTATTTCAGAGTACTGGAGTACTTTGGAATTACGTAGTCGGCCTAGTCCGTCTCCACTTGCCAGTATTCTGGTTCTGGGGTGTGATAAGTCTGAGCCAATTTCAATTATCTATACCTCATGATTCCATCTCCTACCCGATGTGGGACTAAATTACCAACTCCATTGTCACACCCCTTTTGAGCGCTCAACCAGAAACGAGATACAATCCAACAGACTGCTCTCTGATATGGACATTGCTTCTACATGACCTACGTCGCTTCACTGTTATAACAAAAGTGCTATACAGATTGCGAACAATTCGGTTTTTTTATGAACGGACAAAGCACATTGAGATTAATTGTCACTTCGTTCGTGAGCATTTTTTGGCAGATACTATTTCTCTACCATATGTGACCTCTATTGATCAACTGACCGATTTCTTTAGAAAGTCACACCCCTCACCGTGGTTTCAATTTTTATTGGGCAAACTCATCTTGTTTGACACATCATGAGTTTGAAGGGTAGTGTTAAGATTAAATTAGATTTATGATTAGATTCATGATTAGATTCCTTCTCCTATATGGATGCATATTTTTTCTCTTACTCCTACATGGATATGAATTCATTCTCTATCTTTGTATATTCATAGTTGTATTGGCTTTTCGTCCGTTAATAAAATCGATAATGTTGATTTGTTTCAATTTTTATGTATGGAAACAGTTTTCTTTCAAGAATTCCAAATTTGTTTTTGACCCCCCTATTGTCAAATTCATCTAAAGACTGATGATATATGCTGATGCTCTTGTATCTATGACTTTTACGGTTTCACCTTCTCAACATAAAACAAATAATGTATCATATGCATTAAAGAGGACAATATACTGAGTGTTTGGATATCTAGGGTTTGAAAAAAATATAAATTGGAGGTAGAATTTTCCCCAAATCTAGTTTGATTCGCAGAATCATAAAATTGGAAAAAAAAATTTATTATTTTTCTATGTTTGGATGCCAAAAAGATTTAGAGGAAAGGAAAGTGATCCAATGGAAAAAAAATAGGAGAAAAAATGATATCTAAGGAAGGATTCACTTTCCCACTTTTAATTATTTACGTTTCTATTTTCTTGACATTTTCAGACACGAAAAAAAAAATCATCCATAGAAATTGTAGTTTCTCAAAGGAAAGGAAACACCATTCCTTTCCTATCTTTTTTGCGAACCAAAGGAGGTAAGGCTCGTGGTTGTGATCTAGCTCGTTGACAGCGTGGTCATATTTCAAGAATTAAGCTGGGGGTTGAACTTAGAACTTGAATATGAATATACCATGGAAGGGAAAGGAGATTAGCAACTCATTGAACCAACATGCCCCCTATGCAAGGTACATCCTAAAACCACTAATCATCTTCTTTTGCATTGTCCCTTAACAGGTATCTCTTGGCAACACAATCAGAAGATAGCAACTTTGATACATGATGACACTACAATTCCATCAATTATAACTACACTGCTCAAGGAGGGTGATCACGGCAGAATTTTATACTTCTTCTATCAAATTTGGAGTATATGGAAATCCAGGAACAGAACCCTATTTGATCAGCATCCTATCAATGGAAGACGTATCTTTGAAGAAGCAATGGGGCTTAAGGAGAAGTTCGAAGTTCTTAGTAATGGGTTTCCTGATACTGATGCAACTATCAGCAAGGACAATCACCAAACCATTTGGATTCCACCACAAGCTAACAGCTGGAAGATCAATTATGATGGGGCCTACTTGGACGGAAAAATGGCAGCAGGAGCTCTTCTGCGTGATCCCAATGGAAATTGTAAGATAGCTTTCTCAAAGATTGAAAATGGAGGAACTCCGTTGGAATCAGAGGCCTTGGGCATTCGTCTTGCACTTGACATTTGTAGCAAAGAAAATCTACAACATGTTCTAATTGAAGGTGATTGCAAGACTTTGATTGATTCGATTAATATCTCAACCTCAATCCCTCTCTGGAGAGCTCGCCAAACTATAGAAGATGCACGAAAAGTGTCAAAATCTGACCTCAATTTAACATTCTCTTATGTCCAGAGGAATGCTAACCAATTCGCACATCATTTAGCATCCAATGCTTTGCTTTTCAACAGTTCAAACTTCATACTTGTATATGAAGATATTCCTGATTGTATTAAACCTCATGTTCTACATGACATGAGATCTGTTCCTTTATGATTTATGCAATGAAATTTCCTGTTCAAAAAAATAAAATAAAATAAAAACAGCACCTTTATTGATCATTAGATCTTCTTCTTTAACAACAACAACAACAAGACGACCAAGAATATCAGCATCTAAGCATCTAAGCAGTAGTCCAGTAATGGAATCTCAAGCCCAAATCAGCAGCAGCACACAACAAACACAACACACCACACCAAGGGAGCAGGAGCTTCTCTCTTTATTTTAAACAGTACCAGCTAGATATCATATAGATAGCATCTAGCTACTCAGTCCATTCATCTAACCCATCTTCTTCGACTCCGACTCGGAGCTCGAGCTCGGTGCATTCCTGATATAGTACGGCGGGTAGTGCTCCAACTGAAGCTTAACATCCCACCACTGCCTCAGCAAATGCGCCTCCATGAACCCTGGTAGCCACGAATCCCTGTTGGGATCCCGCATCGCCCTCTCCATCTCCCCCGCGTTCTTCGCGATGCCGCGGCAGCTGTTGTTGACGTGCAGCCTCCCCGACGGCAGCAGCTGCAGCGACCAGCCGCTGGTCCTGTTGAAAGGGATCCCGACGTCAAGCTTAACGAGCTTGAAATCAAGCTTAACGAGCTTGATTTCAAGCTTAAAGTTGAACGAGCTTGACTTTGAGCTTATCAAGCTTGAATCAAGTTTGCTTATCAAGTCAAGCTCGAGCTCAAACCAAGCCAAGCTCAAGCTTAATATAAACAAGCTCGAGCTCTAAAATATAAAATTTATCAAGCTCAAGCTCGATCTTGAGCTCGATTAATTCTGATCAAGCCAAGCTCAAGCTTACAAAAACTTGGCTCGGCTTGGCTCGTTTGTAGCCCTACTTCTGTCCAAACACACCCTCTTTCACCTTTGCAAAACACACAAGTGGTTTCACATAAGGGGTGAGCAAATAACGACCGATACCAAAAAATCAACCGACTACCGATTAAAAATATTTCAAAAATCTAACCGAAATTATATACCGATATTGAATCGTCGAACCGAGTAAAATATGATAAAATAGCAGTGATAACGGTTTGAGTATAATACCATACCGAAAATACCGAACCGATAGCCTAGTGGTTAAGAGAGATGCATGCTGTCCGAGTGGTCAGGAGATCGATTCCTGGTGGGAGCGTTCGCCATAATTACCTTCTTTCAATATATATATATATATATATATATATATATATATATATATATATATATATATATATATATATATATATATATATATAATGTTGTTGGTTATTAATTTTATACTACTCATTTTTATTTTTATCTTTGTTTGATCAACTTCTTATAATTTAGAATGAATTTTAGTGGACTTGAAGTTATGTTAAAATACTAAAAATTGAATTTTTGAAAGCAATGGGCTGGATGGAGTTTAAGGGGGGCTTGGGCTGGATGGAGTTTAAGGGGGGCTTGGGCTGAAGTGTTAAGGAAGTAAATGAAAATTGAAACAAATAGAAATATAAGGCTTCACTATTAGGTTTCACTCAGGTAGTGGGCTAGAAAAATTTAGGAAGGAGAATAAATAGTGAGGTTGTTAAGAATTTGGAACAGGAAAGAAAGAGAAATAACAGATGCCCTAAGGAAATTCAGGAGAGGACATTAAGCTTTGGGCTTAAACTAAATACTAACAACAATATTATTAGCCTATATAATATACATAAGAAATATAAATTAAATATAGATACATCCAATGATTACTTTTATATATATATATATATATATCTATATAATATATATATTATATATATGATATATATAATA